>OZ022263.1:100014389-100074389 GCA_963978885.1 Nemotelus pantherinus | reverse complement strand
GCAAAGCCAAACTTAAAAAAGTGAAATTATATATATCCATTATTTTCATTTTCATTTCAGTAGCCAGACAGATTTTTCATAGAAAAACCAAAGTGGTCAGCTTAGAAAGGTGGAATGTAATGTGACGTGTTACAGACTTATGGTCAAGTTACAAGTTAGACAGGTGGTCAGCTTGTAAGGGTGTATTTGTATTGGAAACGAATTGACCTAGGAAAAACTGGTTAAATTAGCCAGATGGTCAGCTTGTGGAGGCTGTCAACTTCACAGGTTTCACTATATATATATATATATATATATATATATATATATATATATATATATATATATATATATATATATATATATATATATATATATATATATATATATATATTATATTATATATATTATATATATATATATATATATATATATATAATAATATATATATTATATATATATATATATATATATATATATATATGTATATATATATATATATATATATATATGTATATATATATATATATATATATATATATATATAATATTATATATATATTATATATATATATATATTTATATATATATGTATATATATATATATATATATATATATATATATGTGTATATATATATATATATATATATATATATATATATATATATATATATATATATATATATATATATATATATATATATATATATATATATATATATATATATATATATATATATATATATATATATATATATAGAAATATGAATTTTTGGCCAAAGTGATTTTAATACTAATGTTCTTCTTCGAACATTAGTAAAAAGATAACAAAATTACTATAATTACCACAAGAAATCAAAAGTTACACAAGTCAAAAATTAAGAAAAAACGTAAATTTCAGGTTAATCATCATGACGCAGGTACAGAAAATAGATATACAGGACATGACCCAGAATCGCGGGCTACTACCCCTCCGATTGGGAACAAGCAGAATGATACAAACCTATGAAAACTTGGTGCACATTGGAAATTTAGACAAATACGAACACGCTGTACAGAAAATAAAGGTCTTGCTCTCAGAATTCGACTAAATCAACAATACGACAAATACAATCCAAATTACAGACCTGAAACTTGAGGAACTATCCCATAAACTTTAAACTCTAAAGCCTAGACTACGTCCCAAAAGGGGTCTAATCAACGGACTCGGGACAATAATTAAAGGGATTACAGGTAACATGGACGCGAATGATGCCTCACGCATAAATAAAGATGTCGAAACATTATTGACAAATCAATCCAACATTAAAAATGAAATGAACAAACAAATTAAATTAAACCACCTTAGGATAGAACGTTTCGACAACCTAACAAATCACATGAATACCCAAAGCGACACTATCAGGAAGTATTTAGAACATTTACAGAACAAAATTAACAGAGAATTTAACTCCATGGTGCGAATACAATACTTAAATCAATTGCATTACAATATAAACATGTTAGATCAGGGCCGGATCTTCCTCTGGAGCCAATGGAGCAGCTGCGCCGGGCGCAGGTGAGACAGGGCGCAAATATTTCGATCATCTTTACCTCATAATAAGAAAAATATCGAGATACAGAAATATTCAAATTCCATTCTATTCAATTGGCTGTTTATATTCTTATTTGCTTTATTTTTTAAATACAAACTTTGTTCTCACAGATCGTTTACATGCCTTTTAATTTTCAAACCAGCACTATTTGCATATAAAATTCACTTGCTGTGCAACAGCAAAATTTACAAACACGATCGCTGTTTGGGGTGCAAAGTTTGCATTACGCACTTCACAGCATTAATGTTTATGAATGATTTTTTAGATTATACTCATTACTTTACTTCCTTGTATGCTACATTCTCCTCCATTTGTGTTTTTTGCACACCTTCAAAAAATTCAACACAAAAATCCACAAGAGCAATTGCCCTGGTGCGAAAATCTATATTGCTCCATTCACTACTTCATTTTGTATGAAGAAAGCAAAACCATCACTACTCGCTTTATGCACTTTTGTGTATGATTTTGGGGCGGGATGAATTCTTGCGCCAGCGGCACCAATGTTTTTCAAGCATTCTACTTCGAAGTATGCTTCATTCCTCTAAGTCCGTATTCTCTCATTCTCTGTTGATTTCACATTCTAATGTATGTATACTGAGCTGCTGCTGAGTGTGCAGGTTGATAAAGCAAGTTGATATCGGCAATAAACAGGTTGATATCGGCAATATACAGCCTTGGCCAAAAGTATTAGGCACCCCTTCAAAACACATGTAATTTGAAACGTGTGTTCAAATTGATAATTTCTTTTAATATTTACGATACTGGTTTGTTCAAACAATAGTAACAGCGATAAACGATCTTCTTTGAAGAGCCATAAAACATCTGGCGTGCAAATTCCAGGAAATGGGGTATTTGAGAAATTGTTGATAATATTTTGTCAGTCTTCATTTGTTACTTATAGGGTAAGGCTGCTTGTTTTTGTGATTAATTTGCAAACTAGACACTCTGTGCAATACAATATGCCTAAAACGAGTGAACTTGGTATTGAAAAACGCTGTAGAATTCAGTTTCTACATGAACAATGTAAATCTCAAGTTGAGATTGCCAAGCTAGTGAAATGTTCTCGGTGCGCAGTGCAATCTGCAATCATGCGGTTTGCGGAGACCGGTTCTCACGAAAATAAGCCAAGAACAGGCAGAAAACGCGTAACTTCAAAACGTCAGGACAGAAAACTTGTCCGCGACTCTTTGAAGGAGCGTAAAAAAACATCTTCTGCGCTTGCTGCTAGCCTGTCGGAAAACTTGGGGAAAGTAATAAGTGCTCGATCGGTAAGAAGGCGTCTCACAGAAGCAGGCTTGAAAGGTTGTAAAGCTAGAAAGAAGCCGTGGCTTTCAGCAGCCAACAAAAAAAAATCGCTTGGAATGGGCTCTTCGGTACCAGCATTTCACAGACGAGGATTGGGCAAATGTTCTGTGGTCCGATGAATCTAGTTTCCAGGAAAGATTAATTATAACCTTTTTCAAACAACAATAACCGTAATTTTTTACGGAGGCCTTGATTTCAGAAAATTTTTCAAAAAAATTGAAACAGGTTTTTTGTATTTTCTAACAGGATTTTTTTTGTTGGCTGCTGAAAGCCACGGCTTCTTTCTAGCTTTACATTACTTGTTACTTTCCCCAAGTTTTCCGACAGGCTAGCAGCAAGCGCAGAAGATGTTTTTTTACGCTCCTTCAAAGAGTCGCGGACAAGTTTTCTGTCCTGGCGTTTTGAAGTTACGCGTTTTCTGCCTGTTCTTGGCTTATTTTCGTGAGAACTGGTCTCCGCAAACCGCATGATTGCAGATTGCACTGCGCACCGAGAACATTTCACTAGCTTGGCAATCTCAACTTGAGATTTACATTGTTCATGTAGAAACTGAATTCTACAGCGTTTTTCAATACCAAGTTCACTCGTTTTAGGCATATTGTATTGCACAGAGTGTCTAGTTTGCAAATTAATCACAAAAACAAGCAGCCTTACCCTATAAGTAACAAATGAAGACTGACAAAATATTATCAACAATTTCTCAAATACCCCATTTCCTGGAATTTGCACGCCAGATGTTTTATGGCTCTTCAAAGAAGATCGTTTATCGCTGTTATTATTGTTTGAACAAATCAGTATCGTAAATATTAGAAGAAATTATCAATTTTAACACACGTTTCAAATTACATGTGTTTTGAAGGGGTGCCTAATACTTTTGGCCAAGGCTGTAGATGCGGAAATAATTTCTGCGCCAGAGAAAAAATACATATCGAAGTATGGTTTTTCCTCGGTCTTCACTTTTGGTACACTTGTCCGTTAGCATGAAAAAACTCATGTAAGTAGTTAGGCCGTGTTCATATGTAGATATGATGGTATATATGTATATACTAGTGGTAGAAATTTTAATCGGTCTTCCGGTTTATATTTTCGTTTTATTAGGGAAAGAATTTTCTAAGATACACTTTCCATTGGAGGAGCAAAATAAATTGTGGAACTTAGTTTCAAAACTTAACTGAAGTACGTTTGATATGGATTGTTTGAATAGTAGCGAATTTAAATTATTTGTTAAAGTTCTTTGACTTGAGTTTGATTATTTTTAAGCTTAAATTATTTGATGAAAATAGTTTTTGCACTCTTTTGTAAATTTTGACACTCATTAGTTCAATTTAAAAAAAGTTGTAGTATTATGACTAAATAAATTCGTGACAACCACTTCATCAGCCACAAAATTCGTGGATTTATTCTAGAATAGTGTTTCAAATGTGCCGAATGCTTTGCTGGATTTCCCCTCCCTTACGGAATCGGGAGAAAATTTTTTTCCTATAAAACGGGATGATAGACTTCCAAAGAATTCTAGTCGGTGCTCTCCCGTTTCGAAGACCATAGATATTTTTTTTACAAAATCAAATATCAAAGGACACTGAACACTGGAAAAATGTTCTTAAACGTTTATTAATTCTCGTGCAATTTCTAACCTCGCAATCTTTAGCGTTTAGAGGAGGCTCAGACGTATTATATAGGCCTGATAATAGCCATTTATTCAAGTTACTAGAATCTGTTGCGGGATTCAATTCAGTTTTAGGGGAACATTTGAAGCGGACCCAAAGTGAAGAAATCCGCAACTAATAAATGATACAAAATTAACATATGAAGCAAAAGATGCGCTTATTTGAGACCCTCAACAAAGGTTTAATTTATAATTTTATTTTGATACTTTGACAGAACGCTTTGAACAACTAAAAAAAATATAATAAATATTAAGCTGTGTGTATCAGATGGGGAGGCTTCAAACTAACACTTCAGCATTGCTCAAAGCTTGAAAAAGCGTTGAAACATCATTGATATTAAGATTTAAACGGTTTGAATTTTATGAAGAATTTTCTTCGAATTAAATAGTCATTGGGCCTTTCCACACTTGTATTCTTGGTACACTCTCTTCCGTCTCTTGCCCAGAAAACCGGTTTGAGGAGTGCATCAAGAATACAAGTGCGGAAAGGCCCATTGCCTAGTAAAAAACTTTGCAAAAATTAAAGCTTGCTGCGCTGTGTTTTCAAGTAGATAAAATAAAGACTTCTCAGAAAACTAAAATTTCTCTCCACAGAATTTGTAATTGTTGTAATTTAAAGTGATTGAGAGTAAATAAGCACAGCGAATTTCACTCTTGCCATTGTCGCATAAAAATCTGAGTTTTCCATATAATTTAAGTCTCAAATATATATTTAACGCTTATTTTTGTTTGTTTGAATGAACGATTAATTTAATTTTCTTATAAATATTAGAAAAAAACAACAGCATCATTGAGCCAAAAGTTGGAGAAGAGAAATGTTTCTGCATATTGAAAACTTGAGACGAGAAAATTTTGAGAAAAAAATCCTTATGAGGAATTGCTCGTATGAGCAAATGTCTAGTTTTTTTCATGAAAATTTCATGTTGAGTAACGCTCAGGTAAATACTAGCAAGTGCTAGTAAAAACTTGCTAATTCGCAGTCGTGAAAGGGAGGGCCAAAAAATCAAAATCATAATATATAGAGGGCGCCAAATGTCGTTCTGCGCCGGTCGAAAATGTGGCCAGAACCGGCCCTGTGTTAGATAATCATCTATCGGGAATAGCAGAAGCAGTACTACTCGCTAAATTAAACATTATATCTAAACAAATTCTAAGTCCACTTGAACTAACTGAAATTTGAAACACACTTGAAAAACAATCGATCAAAATTCAATCTGATGAACACATATATGAAATGTTAAATCTTCAAACTTATAACAATGATTCTAACATTACATTTAATATTCACATACCAATTCTATCCGCAGAAAACTCCTCTTTTTCCACATAATACCTCTTCCCATACAAAAAAACCCAACTTATATCCTCAATGCCTTACATGATCCTCAGCCATAACAGTGTCCAATTTTTTGACAAAAAGTGTCCGAAAGTCGAAGGGATTTATTACTGCGAAGAGATAAACCATCAAAAAGATTCGAGTAATTCCAGGTGTATCATCAACATCATTAATGGCACTCACAGTTTAAGAACGTCGCAGAAACATCAGAAATAATTCAGCCCGAGCCAAATTATATACTTACCATCAGCATTCCCGAAACCACGCTCAGTTCAACCTGTGGAATCTCCAATAGATCCATATCCGGAACTCTTCTAATCCACCATCAGGACTGCCAGGTTGACATAAACGAGATTACCTACATGAGCCAGAATAGCGTTTTCTGGGACGAAGTTAACGTAAACTCCATCATCCCCGATAATAACCCGATCATCAACGATACCATTGACTTACCTATCTTAGGAATAACCAAATTCCCAAAAATGGATTTAACCGAATTTCTTGGAACACTTGACGCCCCTAAGGAATCCTTCCTACCACTACTCACTACTACCACTACTTACTTCTGTTATCGATTGTCCTAATAATAAGTCTATACCTACAATTCCAAGGAAGAAATAGCAGTCAACATTTACAAGCACTCCACATAAGAGAAAACTCAACACCACAGTTTCTCTGATTGTCGCACTTCTTAAGGAGGGAGGAGTTACATCCGCAGCTACATCTATTCTCATAGACGACTCCACTTGCAACGACATCCGTTCCCACAGACAGATACCCGACACACGCTGCTGACCCAAATCCGACACCTGCACTTTACGGGTACATTGTACCTACTTCGACATAATTCTTTTTAAGAATTCACTTTTGCACAATCGTAAATTTAATACGAGTACATTACCTGTTATTTTGAAATGTATATCAAGCAACTTTTGAAAAGATATTAAATGTTGTAATTTAGACATCGAGTCAGTCAGAATTTAGAGCTAGACGAATAAACTTAAAATCAGAAATTCGAATTGTGTTTTTTTTCCACGTTGGATTGTCGGTTGATGTAATTCGCGTCTGGTAACCCTTCCCCAACTTACCTATATTTTTAGCATCAAAAACTTCTGTTCACGGAAACTCACGATCCGATAAACAGATACAGTTGAAATGCATTGTATCATGGTTGAAATGTACAGAATGTATTGGTCTTAAGTAGGACCAGGTCTGATAGAATGGATTTTGAAATGCGGGCAATTCTGTGCCAGTTTTAGCCATTTTGAAAAATCACTAAGAGAGTCATTAGATGTTGAGGGAATTCACACAATAGCTGAACCTTACTTTAAACCACGTTTGGAAAAATTCGGTTGTTTTTTTGGTGTCTTAAATTTTGAAAATTCGTTGAGGAAAATAAAGCTCTTTGCCCTATAGCTTTCAGTATAGTCATAGAATCATAACGAAATTCAAATGGCAAATTTTAATTATTGCCGGCAATATTTAGTGGAAATCTAGGAAAAACAATGATAGGGTTGCCAGCTATGATTGTTTTTGCATTTTTTTGGCATAGCTTTAGTAAGCGATTTTATTATGAAATTTTCAAATCGTAGTGATCTTGTAGTCAAAATACACACCAAATGCTAAGATTTAGAAAATTTGAAAACTTTTGCGAATGGTAGCCCTAAATTTCTTTGTATCCCTATAAATTCCAATGCAGTGATCGGATCAATACGAAATTCGCAGAGCAGGTTGACTTCTACGTGAGGCAGATACGACATATTTTTGGCCTCGGTGTTAGCAAAGGGCTGCGAGCACGAGGTGTTTTTGTTATTTTCGTACCAATAAATGCTTGCATTAAGTATTCACATCGCGAACATCTCCAATGAAAATAACTAAACAATGTTTAAATTTTCTAAGATCTGCACAATTTTCGGATGGCAGCTCCAAACACCTTTCCATCGCTGTAACTTTCGATGAAGTCGCCGAAATTAAAATAAGCTTAGATTCTATTATTACTTAGTTTTTAGTCGGAAAAGTAGCTAGTGGTAGAATATACACTCAAAACCTGCACAAATCCTCTACTGTTCTTGGAACATTAGTGTTTCTAGCGGTTCTGATGCGCTAGGGTTTTTTTTATATCTGTGGTTATGGATGTAGGTGTCGTTCTGGATAAGAAGATTCGCTTTAATCTTGAACACGACAAAATACTTGAAAGAGCCGGCAGGCAGCTGGGATTTATCAAGAGGCGCGCAAAAGAATTCAAGAACATATGGATCAGAAAAGCTCTGTACATATCTTTAGTTCGTCCTTTACTCGAATATGGGTGTATCGTCTGGAATCATACTTTCAATACTCATAGCGATAGACTGGAATCTATCCAAAAGCAGTTTGTTCTTTTTGCCCTGAGAGATCTATACCGTCTACGTGATTTTGAAAGCATTGCATCCTATAGTTACAGGTTAAGTCTTCAAAATTTGCAACACTTTCTTCTTATACTGCTCATGTTTTATTTCTGATGTGATTAGGGGCTTGATTTACGCTGAATATTTTTGCAATAAAATAATGGTCAATAATTCTGTAAGACAGACTAGGCACACACGTCTCCTCAATGAGCACCAGCATCACATTGCTTATGGTGACAGAAAACCGATAAATGTTGTAAAATATTCAACAAATTTTCCATCTACTATTCCTCGTTTATCTCTAAAGCCAGGTTCAAAAGTGCTTTAATTTTAGCGCTAAATTCCTATTTCCTATCATTGGATTCTCAAATTGACATCCAGACAAAAGTCTGGGACATGTTATTTGGTTCATTTATGTTATTTGATTTTAGTTTGGCTTGAAAAAATGTAAATTGTTATTTTTTATGTATATTTTAGTTTGGCTTAATAAATGTAAATTGTTATTTTTTGTTTGTTTGCAATTAATAAATTAAAATTGTTATTTTTTTGTTTTTTTTTGTTTGCAATAAATAAATAAATCCTGCTTCATCTCCCCCCGCTTGATCTCTTTATTAGAGGCACTGCCGCAAAGGCTGCTGTCAGGCTTAGGGTATCAGGGCACTTCGAGCCAGGATCCTTTGGCCACAGCAATATTGAACGGGGTTACGCAGGAAGCACTGACTACCTGGTTCCCACTTTGTGCTTTGAGCGGAGATATCGAGCGACTGTGGGAGATGGACAAGAATGGAATCGGCAAATGTGTCCTGCAGCTCTTAGCATCTACACTGACGGCTCGAAGACAGCTGCAGGAGTGGGTGCTGCAGTATATTCTGCAGATGCAGCTATGGAAGCAGCTTTCAGGCTTCCGAATCACAGTAGTATTTTCCAGGCGGAGGTGTTGGCGATACGTATAGCCGCAGATCTGATACATGCCAAGGATATTACTAGTGAAGTATTAAACATCTTTACGGACAGTCAAGCGGTGGTAAAAGCACTGCTGTCTCACACATACAAATCGAAGTGTGTATTCGATTGCATTCAAGCCCTGAACAGACTGGGTAACAGCAGAAGAGTCAGAATCTTCTGGGTTCCCGGTCATAGGGGTATTGATGGAAATGAGAAGGCGGATGCGTCAACCAAGTATGGGGCTAGTCTTCCCCTTTTGGAAGCGGTTAACATCCTTACTCCTATCCAGACGATTAAGTACTCAATCGACTCCAAAATGATGCAGGGTGCGACGCGCAGATGGGGTGCAACTCAGACCAGCAGGGTAACCAAAATCATGTGGGGGTCATACAATCTCGCATCGACCAAGCACCTCCTCGAGTTAGCGCGGATTGACTGCAAACGGCTCTTTGGTATCATTACTGGTCATTGTCTTGTAGCAGCACATGCTATGAAAATGGGACTTCTAACGAGCGACACCTGTAGAAGGTGTCAAGAGCCGGGGTTCTCAGAAACTATCCAGCATCTCCTGTGTCACTGCCCGGCACTGGGGAAAATCAGACTGCGATACTTTGGTGAAAAATTTACTTTTGGGTAATATTTTCATGCAACAGTGTTAATCCAATTTACCCTAAATAAAAGCAAAATGAGCCTGACGCCGAATTAGAAAACATTCGTGTAGATTTTTCTTTCAAAACAGAAGATTTAACGCACACAAGATGCAAGTCAGGAGCCACATAGCAACCGCCTTCACATCATAATTTACGGGGAAACAATCAATTTAAGGAGTGTGAGCACCAAATCATAAAAACACGATGTCGATGATCACAAAACGGTGCAATAATTATTTCACGAACGTTTCGCAGTAAGATCTAATGACTGCGCTAAATATTTGTTTAACATTATACATATTTAATATTATACATACACATAATTATACATATGTTTTTTGATTTCTGTGATTGTGATAAAAAAAGTCCAATTCAAATATGAGTCACTATTTCAACAAGATTAAGAGTAATTCTTGGTTTCAAATGAATACCTAATACAATACACAAAGTATAATATATATTTTATCCCCCGAACAGAATAGAAGCAAACATCAATCAAAGCTGGGAATGTCAAAATGAATAAATCATATCATTCGAAATACAGATATTAGTTGGTTGCTCTGCATAAAAGGTGCAATAAAAATCGGCAACACCAAAAAGATTCAACTCTTCGAGGGTCCACTTACCGACGAAGTTCTAGTATCAATGTATTTATACATCATTCTATTCGGCCAGTTAAGAAAAAATTCTTTAAAAACACACGCGATCATCTCATAACAATTTGTATCTACCAGAACGTGGTGCTTTATGCAGTAAAGGTGAAACGATCAGGTGAAACGCCTTATGACTTCCTTAGAACGAGCATTTCAACAACAACAAAAAGAAAAATAGCTCATCACTAGCCGGTCCGGCCATACAGTTACATGCCGAAAGGAAAACAGAAGTTCAGATTCGATTTTATTTGTTTATGACATTGATATTGTACCGTACTATGCGTTCCGAAGACAGAACATTAAAATTTATATAACTTGGTCAGGTTTTTTTTCTGTCCACGGCTATCTAATCGTCGCCATGCCGGCTTCTTTGACGATAACTTGATAGTTCGTGCAGTGTCAGTGCTGGCTGCAGATACTAGGATATACAAGATACCGAAAAGTGTATGGTAAGATATGGAGAAAAAATCTCTACCGTAGTAAGTAAGCAATTAAGTTGTATAAATGGATTTGTGGAGAACGTCCGCCGGGTGTAGCGTTATTTGATTTATTTTGTTGTTGAAATCCATACATAAATGGCAATATTTGAAGCCGCTGGGCGATTGAAAAAGACCAAGAACGAAATCAGATTCTGGACAGCCAGTAGACAATTTTGAGGTGGAATGGCTTTGGATTTCAATTTATTATTCTTTATTATGGATCCATCGTATAAATACAATCTTGGATTTACTATCGACTATTTTTTGAATGAGTGATGCGTGTTTTATTGATGTATTAAGATTAGTTTTAGGTTATTAGAAGCGGATGACGATTTTGGGGTGAAAGAAGAATGAAATGATAAGAAGATATGTTGCTTGTCATTGGTGGAATGCTGTGGTTGTAGAAGACGCCGCGAAAATTCATTGATTTGCTGAAGTAATGCGAATAATTCATTCATGTATTTCAATTTGTCTGCACTTTAGGATTTTTATTTTATTTTGTAGATCTATGTTTAAAAACGGCGTGGAAAATTGAAAAAAAATCTGAAACAAATCATTCAGTATCCTCAGATAAAAGCAAAACTAAGAATTGAAATGAAATCTATTTAATTGTTTTCGCTTTTAACAAAACGCAAATAAAATATAATTCACTTACAAATAGCTTATAATTAAAATGATCCTCTTTAGTTTCAATACTTACTTATATTTCAAAGCGATATTTCCTTGCATCATCATCGGTACTATAACCGCGGTCCGGTCTTGGGCTCCTTCAACAAACTTTTCCACTGCGCCCGATCGCGAGCCGATGGTTTTCCGAGCAGGTTCCTATTCGCTCATACGAGCAAGGCGCCCTGCTCATCGGAGTCTACCGAGCTATATCTTTGTAATCAAATGTGCTTCTAGGTAGATGGCGTACAACCTCAGAACAAAGAAATTTAAGGAAATGAAATAAGCGTATACATCTACGAAATTTAATAAAGCAATTTTACTGCGCATTCAGTAGAAGGTAGTCGAAGGATTGCACTCTTAACGGGTATCGCTGTAATGCATTCCGGACAGAAATCATAAAGCAAACATTCTTAGCAATTAAAATGTAATCTGCTTGCAAGGGGTTTTCCAAAAGTCCATGACTATATAGGGGAAAAGGGGAAAAGAACTTGCGAGCATACATCGGCTCTGGGTAGTGTGCTATATTAAACAGAAAGATGAAAATTTCGGAGCATTTCAAATCATCACAGGCAAGTAAAATATATGAAAAACAAGAGCACCAATTCCCCCTAGTAGCTGCGAGAATACGCTACTGAAGTTTCCGATGGGCGGCACAATCACTGAGCATGCAATATCCACACATTCCGGATCATGCAGAGATACGATCGGCCGCCGGCCAAAGCTTCAATTCGTATTCCTCCTAGATGACGGGAATGAAAGAATACGATGTCAGGCTTTCCAAAAAGTTCTTTTTATAAAGTTATAAAGCTGAAAGCTCAAACTTCCCCTTGTCTATGCCTTGCCAGCCTAGGACATGCAATGTTAAAAATAAATTAACAGACTATGAATCGGTAATGGTTCCATGCATTACACGAAAAACTTACCGAATACGTGCCGACGCATTAATTTTCCCGTTGGGTATTTCGAACTCATATTCCAGTACCCTGATAGTTTGTTTAGCTCCGGGTGTTCTTCCTCCGTCTTTTTCACTTATGTGCTGCCCCCATTTTTTGGGATGGCTTGGAGCCTAAAAATAGATGGTACACTGGAATATAGAATTGCTGACATTTTTTAATCGCATACCGACGATTAAAAATCTGACCAAGTGTTGCCTGAGATATTGTCTGATGGTGGCTTTGGAGCAGCGGCGGCTAGTAGGGCTTAGTCCCACCATATTTTTTCAGTCCAAAATGAAAAGAATCCTATATACAATGGCGCTATTACAAACAAATATAAAATTTGATATTACCGAATCAAATTATCAAAATACTTTGTTTGCCTACTGTTTTTACACTCCATTAAAATATGTTTGTCTCGTCTCTTTCAAAATTTGTATTTCATTACACAAATTCGTATGTGGAATTCAAGAGAACTTACTTTGCTGATGCAATATGCACGCGATGCTCTTTTCATATTCTCTTTCCATATTTTTTGTCACATGCAATGCGCGCCGGGATAAGTTTAACTAGCCCCAAAAAAGAGACGAAACGAATGAAAAAATTCAATGAGCGCAAAATGTGTGCATGTCGTACGATAAGACTCAAAGAGTAATCTGTGGCCTAAGTCCCAAAATTAACATTTTACTGGTATACCGTTCTTTCGTCGTTCGCGTACTGAATGAAGTGTGTGTAGTATCAGTTGGTTGAATTGAGCTTATTGGTTTTTGCAATTGAAGAGTAAACGATGGTTTTGCTTTTACAGTGCTTGTTGATATTTTCGTTCAGGTACCAATTATGATAGAAAATTTGTGTGCTGAGGTTAAACGTGAAATGGTACATACAATGATATATACCCACAAATCTGAACGTATGATATTTTATGCAAAATCTTGATAAGATTAAAAAAGTGTGAGAAAATTCTATAAACATTGTTTTTCATGATGATCGATCTTTGAAGACAATTTTAAAAAGTCTTGTTACGTCAAATCATTTCTAATTTTCATGATTTTCCAAGCATAAATATTTTCAGTTAAAATTGATCAAGATCAAACAGGCTCAAATTGGGATTGTTTTTGCGGGATGATTAACTTGCAATTTTTTTATTTATATTGAACATTTTTTTATATGATAAAGTGGTTTAGTAAATTTAATAAATAAGTTAATAGTAAATATAATAAAATAAATAAATTGTATCTATGGATATAAGTCGGTGATGTTAAAATTTGTCACAACTAGCGTAAATAAAAAAACTCTAGCGCACCTGAACCGCTAGAAACACTAATGTTCGAAGAACAGTAGAAGAATCGTGTAGGTTTTGAGTGCATATTCCACCACATGAGCTGCTTATTACGGCCAAACTGTTTCAAATGCCACGTTTTACTTTGGTCTCAAGAATGCATTATAACTTATATGGTAGACGGTTTTAGATACTACCAATGGCATGAATTTCAACGTTTATGAGAGCAAAACACGGGTTAATTATATTCGTTATCAGTTGCTTATTTCACAAAATTTTGAAAGCAGCATCTCATATAACATCAATGAAGAAAATGCTCAGTGCCTGCAACACTGTAACTGAAGTTGGTGTTTGGGGCTGCGATCCGAAAAATTTGCAGAAGGGAATTGAAACATTGGTTATTTATTTTCATTGTAAATGTTTCCGGTATGAATACTAACTGTAAGCGTTTATTGATACAAAAGTAGCACAACCGACTCGTGCTGGCAACCTTTCGCCAGTATCGAAGCCAAGAATATATCACATCTGCTTCACGTTGTTATATTACATTCGAAGTTATAGGAGTATAAAGAAACTTAGGGTTACCTGCAGCGAGTTTTTTCAAATAATCGAAGGCTTACTATTTGCTGTTTATTGTCACTACAATATCATTACCAATTGAAAATTCTACGATAAAACCGCTTAAAAAAAATATTACAAACAAACACAAAACCAACAATAGCTGGCAACCCTATCATGGCCTTTCAACCAAATGTGGCCTGAATAATGTTTATAATAGGTTCCATTAATTGTATGAAATTCGTATTGATTTCATGACTGCACTGGAAGTTATAGGGCAAAAAGTTTTATTTTCCTGAGCGAATTTTCAAAACCAAAGACACAAAAATTACCATAGCTGGCAGCACCAATCGAATTTTTCAACCAAATTTCTATCAAACAGAGTTTAGAGTAAGGTTCAGCTACTGTGTCAATTTCATGAAAATCTGGTTACTTATTCACATTTCATAGGGCAAAAAGCAGTTTTTTTTTTCTTTGTAATTTTTCAAGATGGCACCACTGGCACAGAGTTGCCCACAATTCAAAATCGCTTCTATCAGACCTGGTCCTACTTAAGTTTAATGCATTTTGTAAATTTCAATGGTATCTGATTATTGATTCGTGAGTTCCCGTGAACAGAAGTTTTTGATGCTAAAAATATAGGTTGACTGGGAGAGGGTTACCGTTCTTGTCCGATATGAAATTTCAAAAGTTTTACTTTGAACGTGTAGATAAAGCATAAGATTTGTATACAGATTGGTTTTATTGTAAGAAACGGACATTTTTAGGATATTCGATGGTTTGAATGTTTTTACTTCCAAATTTTTATTTTTTCAAATTTAAGACACCAAAATTATCATAGCTGGCAGCTCCAACCGAATTTTTCGACTAAATTTCTACCAAACGTGGTTTGAAGTAAGGTGCAGCTACTGTGTGAATTTCGTTAAAATCGAACGATTCAATCAGAATTTATAGGGCTAAAAGCAGCTATCTTTTTTAGTGATTTTTCAAGGTGGCACCACTGGCACAGAATTGCCCGCATTTCAAAATTACTTCTATCAGACCTTAAATTTCAATCAATTCTGCTTATCGGATCGTGAGTTTCCGTGAACAGAAGTTTTTGATGTTAAAAATATAGGTAAATTGGGCAAGGGTTACCAGGCGTGCCCGCTATACCATATCAAATTTTATTTTTTGTCTATGTAAATAAAGCACGAAATTTACATACGAGTGGCTTTTTTTTGAAGAAATGGCCTTTTTTCAAGAGAGACGATGATTTGGAGGTTTTCACTTTCAGTGCCTGCCCTAGCTACAGGGTTGCCAGCACGCTCAATAAAAGCTATACAAATCTACAACTAAATTTTACCAATATGTCCTAAAAATTATGTAATGATTGAATAGCTCTGTCAAAAGTTATCGCAATTTAAAAATTTTCAAGTTTTCCCGTTCTGTTTTTAAGCACCCAGCGCACACATGGGGTTAAAAAATTCCAAAATATTATCCGATTCACATGTAAAACATGTTCAAAATTTATTTCGTCAACTTTATTTTTGCAAAACTTTTTTGTGTACGGAAAAATAGGTATATTAAAAATATCACTAAAATGGCCGCCGGCGCCAAAGGGTTAAAGATTTTTTTTCTGAGACCTGGCACTATTCTGCATATACACCAATGTGTCCTGAAAATTTCAGTTCAATCGGATGGCGCGTTCCTGAGATTTTTTCACTGAAATTTTTTGATGATATATATATATATATATATATATATATATATATATATATATATATATATATAAATATGAATTTTTGGCCAAAGTGATTTTAATACTAATGTTCTTCTTCGAACATTAGTAAAAAGATCTAGCGCATCAGAACCGCTAGAAAACTAATTTTCGGAGAAATTGTCTTTGTGTGACAAAAAAATGTGGAAAGACGTAATACACTTTTTTGTAGAGTCATATCAACCATTCCTTATGCAAAACAACAAAACTCAACTATAACACAAATGATGAAAATGTTCAGTGCTGGCAACACTTTCCCAACGAAGCAGCAATAAGTTTACCATAATAAGCTCATAATTAAATCAACTTAACCTTTGAATTTCGTTCTCATCGGAGGATTTCATCGAAAGCTTCAGCGGTTAAACTTTGTTTGAGGCTGCCATTAGAAAAATGTTCAAAACTCGGAAAATTTAGAAATTGGTTTCTTATTTTTATGGCAAATGTTTTGAATATGAGTACGTAATTTGAAGCATCTGTTGGTGCAATATTTACGAAAATGGCCTATGCTGGTTGCCCTGTGTTAGCAGCAAAGCAAAATATATACCAAATCTGCTTCACGTTAAGTTAAACCCAACCAATAAATTTCGTTTCGATTGAATCACTGCGCTGGAAGTTATACGGGTGAAAAGAATTTTACGGTAACTACCCTCAAAACTTTTCAAATTTTTAAAGCGTTAATATTTGTTGTTAATTTTCATTGCAGGATCATTGCCATTTGCAAATCTACTCAGTAAAGAAATTCCACAAAATTACAAAAATAATCATAGCTGGCAGCCCTTTTATGATTTTTCTACGAAATTCCTACGACATTCGGTTCATATGAAGGTCCATTTACTGCGTGAACCTCGTTTTGATTTCAACACTGGATCGGAAGTTATAGGGAAAAAAGCTTTATTTTGCTGAGTGAATTTGCAAGATTTATGAGACAAAAATCACCATAGCTGGCAACTCTATTCTAATTTTGTAGCCAATTTTAAATATTACCAAAAGTAAGGTCCAAGTACTGTATGAATTTCGTTAAAATCTGATGGCTGAAACGGAAGTTATAAGCTAAAAACCGGTGATCAGTGATTTTTGAAGATGGTACCACTGCCACAGGGTTGCCCGCATTTCAAAATCACTTTTATCAGACCTGCTCCTAGTTAATACCAACATGTCCTGTAAATTTCATTATAATCGAATAATCCAGTCGTCAGTTCTCGTGAACAGAATTTTCGAGTGCTGAAAATAGAGGTAATTTGGTGATGGGTTGCCGTTCTTGTGCAAATCGGAATTTTCAAAATTTCAATTTGACATGATGCACAAAGGTTGAAGTTTATCAATGATTTGAATATTGAATATTGTGCCAAAAATCACAAATTTTTCAGGAGGGTCAATGATTTGAAGGATTTTTTTTCAGGAGCCTGCCGTAGCTATAGGGTTACCCGCACTATCTTAAAATTCCATGTGTGTTAAATCTTGCTCTGCATCAATATGCTCTGCAAATTTCACGACGGTCCAATGTTTTTGTCAGAAGTAATGACAAATCAAAATTTGAAAAAAAATCTTTGCCTACTTTTAGGCACGCTGCACCGACACGCGGCTCAAAATTTCCAAATTTTTAACATAGACAAGCTTAAAACATAATAGGTTTCCATTCCCAAGCATTTATTTTAACAAAAATTTGCACTGCTTGGAAATAAAGGAGTACCTCAAAATTCACTAAAACGCCTCTCCTAATCATTTTGCTGATATATATATATATATATATATATATATATATATATATATATATATATATATATATATATATATATATATGTATATATATATATATATATATATATATATATATATATATATATATATATATATATATATATATATATATATATATATATATATATATATATATATTTATATATATATATATATATATATATATATATATATATATATATATATATATATATATGTATATATATGTATATATATATATATATATGTATGTATATATATATATATATATATATATATATATATATATATATATATATATATATATATATATATATATAGTGATATACATTGGTGGAATACACAATGAATTTACGGTGTAAAAACACCTTTTGTCGGCGAAAATCGATCTGCGCTCTAAGTGCAGTTCTCGTTGGCACGAATTAAAAACAATTTAGAATTTCCGATGTAAGTAAGTACTGATCTTTGCAGGCTAGCCCCACTCACATTGATTAAGTACTGATCTTTGCAGGCTAGCCCCACTCACATTGATTCCCACGAGCCGCCACTGCTTTGGAGTATGGGAGCAGCGTTTTCCGCTGCGGCAAACGCAGCGTTCCACAGGGGGAGGCGTGAATGCCGCAGTTGAATTTGGTGAATCACAATGCAGCGACAATGTCGCTGTCAATGCAACCAAGGCACCAACCAAAATCATTTTTTTTATTAATGTTCGAAGAAGAACATTAGTATTAAAATCACTTTGGCCAAAAATTCATATTTCTATATATATATATATGTGTATATATATATCATCCAAAAATTTCAGTGAAAAAATCTCAGGAACGCGCCATCCGATTGAACTGAAATTTTCAGGACACATTGGTGTATATGCAGAATAGTGCCAGGTCTCAGAAAAAGTTGAAAATCTTTAACCCTTTGGCGCCGGCGGCCATTTTAGTGATATTTTTAATATACCTATTATTCCGTACACAAATAAGTTTTGCAAAAATAAAGTTAACAAAATAAATTTCGAACGTGTTTTACATGTGAATCGGATAATGTTTTGGAATTTTTTAACCCCATGTGTGTGCTGGGTGCCTAAAAAGAGAACGGGAAAAATTGAAAATTTTCAAATTGCGATAACTTTTGACAAAGCTATTCAATCATTACAAAATTTCCAGAACATATTGGTATTATTTAGTTGTAAATTTGTGTAGCTTTTGATGACCGTGCTAGCAACCCTGAAGCTAGGGCAGGCACTGAAAGTGAAAACCTCCAAATTATCGTCTCTCTTGAAAAAATGCCGTTTCTTCAAAAAAAAGCCACTCATATGTAAACTTCATGCTTTTTTTTACATAGACCAAAAAAAAAATTTGATATGGTATAACGGGCACGCCTGGTAACCCTTGCCCAATTTACCTATATTTTTAGCATCAAAAACTTCTGTTCACGGAAACTCACGATCCGATAAGCAGAATTAATTGAAATTTGCAGAATGTATTGGTCTTAAATAGGACCAAGTCTGATAGAAGTAATTTTGAAATGCGGGCGATTCTGCGCCAGTGGTGCCATCTTGAAAAATCACTAAAAAAGATAACTGCTTTTAGCCCTATAAATTCTGATTGAATCGTTCGATTTCGACGAAATTCACACAATAGCTGGACCTTATTTTTAACCACGTTTGGTAGAAATTTGGTTGAAAAATTCGATTGGAGCTGCCAGCTATGATAATTTTGGTGTCTTAAATTTGAAAAAATAAAAATTTGGAAGTGAAAACATTCAAATCATCGAATATCCTAAAGATGTCCGTTTTTTACACTAAAACCAATCTGTATACAAATCTTATGCTTTATCTACACGTTCAAAGTAAGACTTTGGAAATTTCATGTCGGACAAGAACGGTAACCCTTTCCCAGTTAACCTATATTTTTAGCATCAAAAATTTCTGTTCACGGGAATTCACGAACCAATAATCAGATACCATTGAAATTAACAGAATGCATTGGACTTAAGTAGGACCAGATCTGATAGAAGCGATGTTGAATTGTGGGCAACTCTGTGCCAGTGGTGCCATCTTGAAAAATTACAAAGAAAAAAAACTGCTTTTTGCCCTATGAAATTTGAATTAGTAACCAGATTTTCATGAAATTGACACAGTAGCTGCACCTTACTTTAAACTCTGTTTGAAAGAAATTTGGTTTAAAAATTCGATTGGTGCTGCCAGCTATGGTAATTTTTGTGTCTTTGGTTTTGAAAATTCTTTCAGGAAAATAAAACTTTTTGCCCTATAACTTCCAGTGCAGTCATGAAATCAATACGAATTTCATACAATTAATGGAACCTATTATAAGCATTATTCAAGCCAAATTTGGTTGAAAAGCCTCCATAGGGTTGCCAGCTATTGTTGGTTTTGTGTTTGTTTGCAATATCTTTATTAAGCAGTTTTATCGTAGAATTTTCATATGGTAATGATATTGTAGTGACAATAAACAGCAAATATTAAGTTTTCGATTATTTGAAAAAACTCGCTGCAGGTAACCCTAAGTTTCTTTATGCTCCTATAACTTCGAATGTAATATAACAACGTGAAGCAGATGTGATATATTCTTGGCTTTGATACTGGCGAAAGGTTGCCAGCACGAGTCGGTTGTGCTACTTTTGTATCAATAAATGCTTACAGTTAGTATTCATACCGGAAACATCTACAATGAAAATAAATAACCGATGTTTCAATTCCCTAAGTTCTGCAAATTTTTCGGATCGCAGCCCCTTACACCAACTTCAATTACAGTGCTGCAGGCACTGAGCATTTTCTTCATTGATGTTATATGAGATGCTGCTTTCAAAGTTTGTTGAAATAAGCAACTGATAACGAATATAATTAACAAGTGTTTTTCTTTCATAAACTTTGAAACCCATGCCAGTGGTAATATCTGAAACCTTCTACCATATGAGTTATAATGCATTCTTGAGACCAAAGTAAAACATGGCATTTGAAACAATTTGGCCGTAATAAGCAGCTCATGTGGTGGAATATGCACTCAAAACCTGCACGATTCTTCTACTGTTCTTCGAACATTAGTGTTTCTAGCGGTTCAGGTGCGCTAGAGTTTTTTCTTTTGTATTGCTAAATCCTGTTGTACGAGGATTAGGTTGGCTTATCACAATACTCATCAGCCATCGCTTGTCTATTCCACCAGACCATTCAACCTAATTCAAACAGAGTTAATTCAACCTAGTGGTGATGCCAACCTATAGTAGGTATCAGCGGTGCGGCAAAATTAGAAATTTGGCAAATTTCGCCACTGCCGCAAATTCCGCCGCAGCCATTGTGCGCGTTATCATGCAAAAGAGTGCATTCTAATTTTTTGACAGCACTTCCCGCAGTCCACTGCGTTGGCCGCAGCGGAAAACGCTGCATTGTGATTAACCTATAAAAGAGAGTAAACCAATAAAATAAGCATCGATTCAAAATGTAATCACTTGCAACTGAGCAGTTCGTTCAATTAAATACAATTGGGCGTAAAATTAAGAAAACTCATTTTATTTTATATCTAAATTTTTACATTAAAGTGAAATCCTCTTTGAACCAAAATGATGTGCACTACTTTTTTAAATGACTTTACTTTGAAATTGATGGAGGTGCAAAAACATTTCCGATGTTTGACCGATTTTCTTATTTTTCTGCGTAATTAGGGCATTCTCATGTGTTATTCCAAGTGAAATGCGTGAACGTATTCTAATTTGCAAGGTATATGAAACATGGGGTTTGTTCAATGTGCATGCTATAGCAGCTATTAGCTGCTATTTTAGCAGCTCTGTCTGACCAATGTCACGAAATAGCTACTTTCTGATGCTTGCTATTTGACAGTCGGACTGTCCAAGGTTCCGGCATAGCTGCTAAGGTAGCAGCTATTTGCTGCTCGCAGTCTGGAGGATAGCAAGAAAGTAGCTAAGGCAAAATGGCCGTGCGTACACAGCTATCATGCAGTTTAAACGTCATTTTCAGTTGGAAATTGAAATGAAAAGAAGTTTTTGCGACACAGGAGATGAGGAATAAATTTGAAAATAGTGACAGCATAAATTAAATACGGGCTTTTAAACACTTAAACTCAACTCGAGTTTTATGTTGGCTTGTACACAGTGCAGCTCATCTTGAGTTTTTAGAAAGCGAGCATGAAGCGTAAAAGGCCGGCTGCACTGATTTCTATATTATCAAATTTTCAACGATTATTTGTTGCTCTTTTTCTCATATATGGCGTCAAAAGCCGGAAATAAGTGATACGTTTTTAATATGTTAGGAAAATGTTAATGGATTGTGCAGCTGTATGTTGAAAACTCTTAAATTTCATACAGTTTCCAAAGTGCAATGGAAGTATTGAACTGATCCACGAAAATGCAAAAATTACATTAAAAAAATTGAAACAAAATTATTTTTCAATTTCCTGTGTAAAGGCTGACCTTCGTAGCAGCTCTTGGCTGTCCAATATCCATAGCTGCTTCACCTAGCTACTGCGAATTTTGACACTTGCTAAAGTGATGCTATGCTTTGCTTTTGGAGCAGCTACAGCATGCACATTGAACACACCCATGGATTGTTTATTTGACATAAATCAGCGACCAATTGTGTTCGAAGAAAATAACAGGAATAATGACCTAGAAATATTTAAATTGCTCTGAAATTGGAATTTACTGGAATCATTGGGAAGGAGGTTATTAAAAGTTTTTATTTTTACTTGAAATCTTATATCTTCTTAGTTTTATCACTGAGATTCAAATATTTTGGCTTGTCCAAGAATTCAACACAAAAGTGGTTGGTGCAAAACAATAAATGAAAACTGAAGTATGAAGTTCCAATGTATTGTTGCATGTGCACCAACAGTTATCGCACTTTACCTTATTATTGCCAAAAATAACGAGAAACGTCAAGAAATATCGTCTCGAACTAACTCGACACAAAACATCTAAATAAATAAATAAATAAACCTGTTGGCGAAAAGATGTCTGATGCATTGAGATGCAGATTTGATAGCTATGTTTGTACATCGCACATAGAGACTAAACTTAAGAAATTCGTGAAAATCAGAAATGAGATAATTTAGAGTTGAGCTAGGACTAATCTTAGAAGTTCCAAACGAGACTGCGAGTTTTTTGGTCTTGTGTCGAATAGTTTGCAATCCCCAATACTTAAAAAACTGCAAAACACACAAAGCTTTGTCTGAGTGCTATCTGGTTTGATGCCTCATTCGTCAAAGTACAGACTTAGTTATGCCAATGAATATTCCAGGCTCTTCACTTCTTTTATCTCTAAAATCTTGGCCCGACGCGGACAAGAGCGTGTCATCAGCATATTGGAGAAGTTGGGCTTAAAGTTGGCCATTTGTAATGGGGAGGTCAATAATTAAAATGATATAAAGAATCGGTCTAGTCACAGAACCTTGTGGAACTTCTAATGTTACTGGTCATTTTGGGAGAACTTGCTCCATTAACGCTGACATAGTATTGTCTGTTGGTAAGGAAGCTTGCTTCGAGTTTTATACTTCTTGCGGAAATCCAAAACTGCTCAGCCTAAATAGAAGGCCCTTGTGCCATACGGAAGCGAAGGCCTTCTCGATATCTAAACCACATACTACTGTTGGACTATTTTGCTCACTGAATTGAGACGCAATTTGATTATGTAAGTAGGAGATGCCGCGCTTGCGTCTAAAGCTGAACTGGTATTCAGGAATAACCTGCATGAGCTCACAGTGATTTTTAATCTTTTCCATTCAGATTCTCTTAAAAATCGTCCCAAGATTAGGAACAATCTTGACCACTTCCCCTTATTATGAATGGGAACAATCATGACAACTTTCCATCAGGCCGGAAAGTAAAAGTAACCATTGCTCAGAGCATTGACAATAGAGAGAATTCAGGGCATAGAGAGTGGTAGATGCTAAATAATGGAATTAGACATTCTATCATGCCTAGAACACTTCTTACTTTTTATACTGCGTAGCAGTTGCACCAGGTGTCGACTACTAACAAAGTGGAACTGGTCATTTGTATCTTGCGGGTCATCTGAAGGAATTTCGGATGAAAATGTGGTCAGTGGCTCGTGGTGCGTATTGAGGAAGCGTTTAACTTCACTCTTACCATTGAGCGGTTAGGATCAGAGCTGTCAGGTGGAACAGCATTCAACTGAGTCTGGAAAGTCGATGCAAACAACCCAGTCTGATGACTTGGATCACGCATAGCAACATTTTTGGCTGTTATATTTACCAGAGAGCACATTTATTTTCTTAATCCTCGGCGTACAGCGTGAAAATAATGCATATTTTTTTGACTAAATAAATACACAAAAAATAACTGGCCCAGTACTTTTTCAGCATTGTACATTGACGGGCTAATATTCAACCGCCAACTACTTTGATATTCAATTTCTTTGGTTGTGTTATACATAATATTTGATGCATTTTGAAAGTAATGAGGTTAAAATAACCCCACTTTGTTTGTCGAAGGTGAAACATGTCAGTGCCAGGTCGAATGCTGAGAACTGCTGTACAAAATTTACAAACCATTTCAGCAATGGTTTTACTGAGACTCTTGAAATTGGAAAGTAGTGACTGGTACGACGGATGATCCCTCCCATGTCTATGAAATGTTTGGTTTAACTTGCAGCGCCAATGTGTCTCACTTACATTTCTGGTGGAAGTGCATGATTGTGATATCTGTCAAGTGTGATCAAGCGAGTGCTCTGGGCAGTGGTTTCATATATGATTTCGTTAACAGACTCTATTAGATAATTGATTTGAGGATTTGTTAAGTTTCCCGTCACACAAACATAAAGATTTTGTACTACGACGTCTATAATGCGCTGAAAGTTACACCAATTAACGTTTTCAAAAGATCTGATTTTCTGATTTTCTTTAGCGGTCTGAAGCTGAAGAAAATGCGGAACTGGTGTCGAAGTTTCTCGGCCAAGTGATCGGACAGACCTGGAAGTGTCCAACAGTGTGGTTAGGTTAGGTTAGTTCTAACTGGCTGGCACAGGGCCACACATAGACCCATTGATCCGTAGCGATACCAGATAAAGGGACCCGGGGAAGGAAAGTTCAACCCAAACGGCCATCGAAGGCCCCGGACTTTTTTGCGAACTGAAGTATGTCCTTCAGCCTCTGCTCTGCTACATGAGAGAGATCCACCGGCCAGGGCTCACCGAAGCAGCGCTGCCTGGTTCTCCCCAGTGCCGGGCAGTGGTATAGAAGGTGTTGGATTGTTTCTGAGACTCCCGGCTCTTGACACTTCCTACAGGTGTTGCTGATTAGGAGTCCTATTTTCATGGCATGGGCTGCTACAAGACAGTAGCCAGTTATGATACCGACCAGCCGCTTGCAGTCCGTCGGCGTTAATTCGAGCAGGAACTTAGTCGCTACGAGATTGTACGACCCTCACATGATTTTGGTTAGCTTGCAGGTCTGAGTTGCACGTCATCTGCACATTGCACCTTGCATCATATTGGAGTCGATTGAGTATCTAATTGTTTCGATTGGAGTAAAAATGTCAACCGATCCTAAGCTTGAAATCCAAGTCTTTGTTTGATATAGAGAGATCTAGTAATCTTTCGAAAACTTTAAGGAGAAAGGAAGTCAGACTAATTGGCCTGTAGTCCTTCGGATTAGCAGAGTTGATTTTACCTGCCTTGGGTATAAACACAGCCTTAGCGGTCCTCCAGGCTGCAGGCATGTGGCTTAGCTTAATGCTAGGCAACCTTTCGATTTGATACGACTAGAAAACTGAGTAGAGACTCACTTCTGTCGTTAATGTCCTTGCTGCCCCATACTGTGTGGTGCGCGTTCGCATCCGCCCCCACGAGCAGCAGTTCGTTCCTTTTCAGTGTCTCCGTGGTAAGTTTTACGACCTCCTCCGGTGGAGCAGCTCTATCGTGAGCCATGTAGGCGGATACTAGGAGTACATGCCCTTCTTCGTCCCCTCGCATGCCACCACTGTCATATTGGCCGTGCTGAAATTAGATAGAAGATAAGCGTGGATATTCTTCCTCACCAGTATAGCTGTTCTTATTCTTGCTACTGTGGTGGGGGCCCGCAACTCGGCTCCCTGCAGAGATGCACGGTTCCTGGACTAGCGCCACGTCAAACTTACCTTCTTTGAGCGTTAGCAGCAACTCGGCCGGGGAAAACTTACTGCGGTGCAGGTTGATTTGCAATAATTTGAGTCTTGGCCTCGGCATCCTTCTTAGCCTGCGCCTCGTTCAATTTGGGATCGGCCGTTGTACCCTGCAGGTCAACAGTGCCTAGGTCCCTCTCGATCTCGCCGACCTCCAGGGTGTTGATGTTTCCATCCTTCGGGTGGCTTTTCTTCAGGCGCAGGTAGACACCTCCGGTTCTACTACCTGCGGTATTGTTACCTTCGCTCTAGGTAGTGTTGGGATGCTCCTTCTATACACGATTTCAAGTCGAGCTCCTTCCCATAGACCCGGTAGTTCCGGGACTACAGCTGTACACCAGCGCAACGTGAGCTCGTCGTTGCACTAAATGATTTTAATACCTCTGAACTAGCCTGCCCCGTCAAACGAAGGCATAGCCAGCTCAGGGTGCTTCTCCATGCGGTCAATTATCGCATTGAGCAGGCCTGACTCTACGGTTTTCCACTTCTCGAGCGACAATTGACCCAAGAAATTGCTGCGGTCGATAAGAGCCACGATAAGGTGCTATTTTGCCACATCGCTGGCCCTCATGGCCTTTTTTGGCTTCAAGCTGGAGGGTTGTTGGACCCCTTGCCGACTGGTCACGTTTTTTGGCCTCTTGGATGCTGGTTTTTCACCCTCGGTCGACCTCTGACTTTTCTATGCCAGCCTCTTAGAAGAGTTCTGCTCCACTTTGTTCTGGAAAACAGAGCCCTTGAGTACCAGCTTTTCCTTCCCAACGAAGTGCTTCCGGCCTTTTGCCGATCCTTCTCCTCCACGGAGAGGGTTGGTTTGTCGCTGAGCTTGTTGACAATACGCAGTGCCAACTTGTACTTCGCCAGTGCTTTCTTGCCCTCTTAACTCAACTTGGGCCTGTTTCTCTTGTGGGGACTAGCACCTTTGCCTCGCTCAGGCGATTTGAGAAGCTCTTTCTCCGCTTCAGTCGAAACAATGCTTTTCGACTCCGAATCTGCGAGTACTCTGGCACCCGGGCGCATTAGCTTCGTGCGACTTGAATCGCAGCCCGTGGAAGTGCTAGCTTCCAAATTGGTTGTTGTTCGAGCTGGGGATCGTTGTAGCTTAGATCTCCTCCTAAAAGGGTCCGCCACCGATTCAACCACTTCTGCGAGTTGTGTGGCGCCACATGTAATTGGATCTGCTACAGTGGCCAAGTAGTCAACGTCCATAGCATTGCAGCCGATGGATAACGACGACCTGGGGCCTGCTCGCTCATCCCTGACGGTCGCTGGTACTTGATTCTCGTGCATATTTGGTTTTATGTTCGGGGTATCCGTCCCCTAGATCCCTCTTAGCAAGGCAGCAATGCACCTGGCTTGGTGAGCCACTGCTCTGATCCCCCTCACCACGGCAAGGTCGAACCGTCGAGGGAGAAACAGTGTGGAGATTCAATACTATAGTGCAGGTTGTCTAAACTGAGAAAAAAATCCTGTTGTAAACTAAGTGGTCTGTTTGGTGGATTCGAAGCAACTACTTGCAAGGAAACTGGAGGACTGTTTAGCTGCAGCTATTCGAGCAACGCCCTGCCGTTTCCATTCGTCACGGAATCTTCCCGGGTGTCTCGAGTTTAGATCGCCACCTATAAGCGAATATTTATATTGAGATACGATTGAACTAATGACTTCGAAACCCTGCAACAGACATGCAACTACATCGAATATACAGCAATGCAATAAGGATTTTTCTCTGCTCCGTTGTTTAGATCACAGCTGCAACAATAACGCAGTACTTAAGATCGGAGACCACACTGGTGATGTGTACACTACACTGACGTTTCGACACTTGTCAAAATGTCACACACACCCACGTAACGACTAAAGTGCCCTGACTGAAAGCAGTGATAAATCCCTTGAACTACATTAAATTATTTGGATTCACGCATATTTTTCAAAAATATTAACTGTACAATTATTGTTATAAAAGCTCCCATTTAATGCGAATAAAGGACAGTCTTTGCTGGTGAGCCTTAGAAGAAGCGGCGACCAAGCTTTCCAAAAGAATTGTTTTTCTTTTAACAAGTTAAGCTCGAAAAGACTGTTTGGTAAAACTGGACTTGATGCCCCACACAGCTGTTACATGAATTTCGCCGGTAGATGTCGGGCTAATATGTTTGTGTTTTTGTGTTTTTTTTTTCTTTTTCTTAATTGTTTTATCTTCTTTTTCATTTTTTCATATAATTTTGTCTGTTTTTCTTCATTTTTTCAGCCCTCCTACCACCTTTTCGCCCTCTGTCGCCCTCAAGGCAAAGTCTTTGCTGATACAACTTAGAGACATAAAGACTTGTCGATTTGCGTAGCGGCGACAGGCTCGCCAAGGCAAATAAACAGATTACTTTTTCTCTTTTTTGAAGAGCTAATTGTAGCCAGAGACCAGTGTCCACGACTGACTCATTACACTGGGCTTCATATCCAGATTACTCCTAACCAATAACGCGGAGCCACCGTTTTGATTGTTAAAATCTCTGAAGTACTCCCTATGAAACTCTGAATGGAAACTCTGAAAGTTTCGCCTCGGTTATCATTACCAGATCCGATTTCAATGCGTCATGGAGCTATTGAGCAGACGTTTCTTGCGCCACCGCGATGAGCAAAGTGCTATTGAATGTAGCCACATCAACCAACTTACTTGAGAAGGGTAGTCCGCAGCTTAAGAGTAGCAACCAGCCTCTCAGCATCAGTTACCGCTCCCAATACTTGGCCGATAAACCAAACCATAACTGGCCACCATTTCGTTTCAAACCGGGCATTTTCAACAGTTAGCTAGTCACACCCAGTAGCGCTATAATCGGATCTAGTTTTTACTTCAAACGCCTACTCATCTGAAGTCAAACAGTGTGCATCATCTCTTTGTTGCGATTCAACACATTACTCAACAATCATTATCATCTTTGAAATGAATGCATATCTAAGTTTCCTTTTACAAAGCAAACCATGTCAATTTAACTTTTAAAATCTCTTTGCGAGGTGATGCAAGAAAAAAGATACTAAAATGTACAATTTTTAATTAATTCCTGTTTTTGATATTTTGCCCACTGTGTCTCTTTTTCTTCTCTTAAGTCTCTTTTTCAAATGATTGTGAAATAGCTTCATGGATATCGGAGAAAATAAAAAAAAAAAATTTAAAAGCATGGGAAATATTCTCTTTGTCTCCTTCTGACTCTGATTTTATGGTTTATTGTAGAAATAAGGTATATTTTCAGTCTGAGGTTGAAAAAGCTAAACAATTGAAAACACCTTGGAAATCTCAGGTCCACTTTTCAACAGCACCCAAGAAATTTTTTTATTACATAGCTTCACGTTGTGTTTTCTCCCTGCATCCGATTCTTGTCTGGTTATTGAACCTTTCACTGTCTGTCGGTGTTTTTCCTAGTTTTTAGAAAGAAGCAATCATCAGACCTATTTATAAAAAGGAGATAGAAATGTTGTAAGCAACTACCATCCCATCGATAAACTACCAAGTGTTGCTAAACTATTCGTTGCAATTATCAGTGTTTTTGTGGTGTTTTATAGCAAATCTGCAACTACGAACCTGCTGATAAATTTCAACACCGCTATTCCATCGACCAAGGCAGGGTTTAAGTAGACTGTTTTAATAGGGACCCCCCGAATGCTTTTGACTAGCTGGATTTATCAACATTGTTGTATAAACTGTCTGATTTTATTTTTCTGCAGCTATTTTTTAGCTGGGTAATTTCTTACTTCAAATGCCGTACTAATATGTATCTTTTCACGTCCTGTCCTGTATCATATCTGACGTTTCTCAACGAAGGCACTTAGAATTTTTACTAGTTCTTTTATATATAAATAAACTTGCAACTGTTTTGAAACATTTATCCATTTTGCTTTTTGCGAATGACGACAAAATTTTTAAATAGGAGTTAAATCCGCATGACTGCTTGGGACTTCGAGCTGACCTTACAACTTGTTCTAATGCAAACAAACTAGTAATTAACATTCGCGTGTGTGCCGTTGTTTCGTATACGCTTTATGATAGTCCGTTAAACTTTAAATATTCTTTTCCCTTATTCTCTTAATATATTCTGATTAACTGTTCGATTTAAGACTACTTTTAAAAATTGCATCTTCTCTAGGGTTTGTGAGAAGGTGATCAAAAGAGTTTCGTTATATGCACTTAGCTCAGATACTATTTCGTGCTTTAGTTTCACCAATTCTCGAGTATGCGTTTAGTTTGGGAGCATTATCGACCGTATTGAGTTTATTCAGAAAAGGTTTATATGGTTTCGATTTGTTTGGTCAGATCCTGTACGCTTGTCTTCTTACAATAGCCGTCTTCATTCGCTGGCCACAGACATGTTTGAAAATAGAGGAGTAAATTTCAAAACCTTCTTTGCTGCTAATACTCAGGGAGTATTTTATCCCAAAACTTTTTAAGTCTATCTCGTCTTAAGACTAAGTGCCACAGAATGAGGAATATAATTTTTTATCAATTCCTTCCTATCGAACCAGCTACGTCTTCAATGAGATAATTTCGCCAATACATATTAAGAAATTTTAACCGTGCTTCCGATGAATTGAATTATAGTAAAATTAAAATCTTTCCCATCTTTTAAAAATAGATTAGCAAAAACCTCGATACTTTTTCCTATACGTTTGCATTTTTTTTAATGCAAGTTTTACTAATCTGTATTGGTGAACTTTCTCTTTACTTATTTTTTTTTAATTTTTCGTATTATTTTTTTATTTATCAACTACGATGACAGACTTCAAAATGCCATTTGGTAAGTCAGAGGCAATACTGCACTTTATTGATAAATAATTTGATCTATACTTCTTATCCTAAATGTGTAGTCAGTCCAGTACAGCGATATTTTTATATACCAATCAAAACGAAAGACTCGAGCCGGTAACCTGCTCATAATATTGTTTACTTAGGATTATTTGTGAAAATTCCGGCCTCAAAAACTATCTATAAAAAACCGCACTGAAATCCCTCTAATAATTCTTTATGACGCTAGGCAGTTCTAAGTTACAACTATTTATTACACCACGCTCAAAACAACCTTACTGTTAGGCACCTGATACTAATTGTTATCCTTTAAAACAACCCTAATCAGTATTTGGAAATTCCCATCATTTCCAAGACTATAACAGGTTCTGGCACTCTCCCATCGACGCCACCGTCCTACTTCATTAGTCATTTAAACAAATGAATTGAATTTTATTTCCTTTTTTTTCGTGGATGAAAACCGATCGATATTCAAATAACCAGTACAGGTAATAGAATGCATGTTGTTCTACTAATTCCGACAATTTATGCAAAAGACAACAGACCAAGTAGAGAAAGAAAAACATTTCAAATCACGAATTTCGACGGAGCAAAGTACATATCCGAATGCCGCACACAGCTCGTGAACTTGAGAGTTGGCTCATGTACACGATCGGCGGCTTTGCCTCTGATGGTCAGTTTGTCTATTATTTTGGCAGCCATGCTGGTCAGCAAACAAACGTTCTCTGGGAGGCGGAGCATTGTCATCGTTGACGTTTTATCAGCCATTAACGAGAGCTTAAAGTAGGGGGAGTACCAGGTAGATTTGTAAGGCGTTGTGTTGTGATAGGCACTGATGGAGGGAGTGAGATTTCTGAGACTGAAATGAATGGTCGTCTGTATTTCATAAATAAAATGAAGAATAAACTCAATTGACAAGTACTTGAGTAAAACGATATAGGTAACCATTCATACACATTAATCAGCGTCAATTGATCTTTATGGTGACGGTAATGCGAGAAACTGTAAAGTTTTGATATGTTGTTTCCACGAAATTAGCTTTTGGTCGTTTAAAATGCAAGTGTTTTATTTTGATATTTGCTGTTAAATATTGTTGATTTCGTTACTTGACTTGCTCACTCAAGATCAACTATTTTTAGCCCAATTAGTGACAATATTAATTGAGCTTGATGCATGTACATTCTACATAGCAGCTGATGTTTATCGCACTTACGCTTAACTTATTTAAAATTGCTGAAATCGACGAACGTGCTCGTTTGATTTGATCAAATATTACTGTTAAGTTTATTATTCATGTGATCAAAACAGCTGGGTCAAATTTCAAAAAATATACCAGGTTCAAAGTCTACGACATGACTGGCTTCGAGTTTCTATCCGTAAACAGTTGGATTATTTTTTACCAAAAAAGATATTGATTTGCCTCGACTAAATTTTGCTAGTCGTGAAAATATGAGGAAAGCAAAATTATAAAAATTAACAAAACAGGTTCAAGATATCAACTCGTGACTATTTATGCATAATCAATAGTCGAGTTTTTTTCTAATATGCATGAATACAATCTGAGTTGCATGGCAATGTTTGTTTAATATAAAACTACAATCCAAAAAGTAACGGAATTTGAATCTTCCATTAAATTTCAATTCGGTCGGCTTTTCATACCTTCGCAGATGACTGGAATTTTTAACGAAGTAAACATGAAATTACAACATTGCCAAGACAAACTGGACTGGACCACCTCGACAATGACCATATAAACATAGTAATGACGTATGCACGGATGGTTTTTGTGTCGATGCAACGTGATGAACCAATATGGAGATACTGGTGATAGGTACAGTTGAAAGTTAGATTGTTCAAGCAGATATTGATTGAATCGCTGTAAAATGTCGTGATTTAATTGTATTTATTCGTTTTATTTAGTTGTGCTAAAGAATTTCGGTAGTAGTTTGTTGAAATCTCATGAAATGTTGCATGTCAAGAAATTTGAATTAATCCCACGATCTTCATTCGTCTTAAGTAATTTTGGTGATCAACTTTATTTGATATTACCTATGGAAATGATTATTTTTCCGAAATTGAATGGGATAAGAAATGTTTTGAATATGTTTTTCTTGATTCAATTGCTGAGCTCTTAAAATCAAAACATGAGTGCACTATTGATCTCCTTAATTATCTTTTATATACTTATATTTATATTTACTCATTTACTTGTCACTATTTTTTCATTGTATCCTATCTATTATTGGGCTGATCTCTTGTTGAATTGATTATTCGTGTTTATAATGGATTTCTCTTCTTTTTCGCTTTAGTTAATTTTACTTTATTTTATTATAACTTTAATTATTTTATATACTTATATTTATATATCCTTATTTAGTTCTTGTTATTTTATTTTTCTCATTGTATCCAATCTGTAATTGGGCAGTTTCCCCGTTGTATTGAATACGCACCAAATAAATAAATAAATAAATCTCTTGATTTTTAGAGGAACTAAAAAAAAATTGTTTTGCGGAATTACGTCAAAAGCTAAGTTTAAGCTGTCGGAAGAAACTATTTTCCCAAGCGTAAAAAATGAGTTTTATGGAAATGTTAAATGTTGATTTTCAACAGAGTGGCAAATATCTCTGGTTCGGAGTAATTTGAAGAAAAACTCTGCTCACGAATCCAGTGTTTGTGCATTAAGCTGAATATGTTTTGTATAATGTCAATTTGAATTAAATATTTTTATTTGATATTATTAGTATGTTCATAACCTAATTTAATGTTTGATTAGTAATGAAGAATTTAAAACCTTGTGCCTATAATATTTCGGCCTGCTGACTCTTTTCGTTTGTCATTCGATAGTAGTTTTGGTGAAGGAACTTTCGATATTTTAGAAACAATGCAAAAAATGAGTTTCAAGCTTTAATAAAACGATGCTTTTTGGTGAAAATGCCGTTCTAGCTCAACAAGCTTGGAAAGCGTTATTTGAACTCTGCTCCATCTAAACCAATCATTTAGATTGAATTTAAATCTGCTCTATCGAAACCAACCGCGGTGCTTGCGCGCTCATATGGGGTTTTTACGCCGGAAAACTTAAAAATCTACAAAAATTTTTTTAGCGATCGTAAAAAGAAAGTATTTGAGATAGCTGGGATTGTAAAGATATCAATATGTACAAAGCGCGTACACAATATTTTGCTCAAGAATGTGGGTACGCGAAAGCTCTTTTCAGAGTCGATACCACATTTGCTCTTTGTGGACCAAAATTACCAATGTGTTGATGTTTGAGAGCGCTGTTTGGAGCTGTTCAAGAGAAATATGCAGTAATTTTCATGCGGTATGTGACAATGAATAAAACGTTGAATCGTTGGCATCGATGGCCAAATTGGATGAATTGCATTTGAATTGCTTCCGCATCCCCCGCATTCTCCAGATTTGATCCCCAGCTACCAATACTTTTTTGCAGACCTCAGTAACACTTCATTGGAATGAGCTATTGCACCGATGAAAAAGTGATAGCCGAAACTGATGCGTGTTTTGCAGGACTGGACAAATCGTTCTAAAGACAGGCATAGAAATGTTAGAGTGTCGCTGTAATGATTGCATCACTCTAGACGGAGACTATGTTGATGAATGAAAGAAAATTTTACAAAAATACGAAACAAACGAAATGGCAACACTAGTAAAACAATAAAAAAGTACCCGTGAAGCATTTTTGTTCTAACATGTTAAGGGGTAGAAGACTGTTTTGGCACCAGTCGATAAGGCCAAGCAAATCAACTTTTAACTGATCATAGCTTGCCTTGCTTATCTTTAACTCATCCATAGGCGCGCCGTAGGGGGGGGGCAGGGGGGGCCGGGACCCCCAGACCCTAGGTTGGCCCCTCCCAGAAAAATAAATATTTCCAACAGTAGACACTTAAGTGTTCGCCTCTTTGGTTTTTGTGGTTACAGCAAGAGTTGCAGTAGTGTAAGCCTATTCCAAAGCATGCACACTACTTATAACATAGAGTGTGTTATTGCGGTATTAATTACGATGTTATGGGACTTATCTCGAGAAATGGACGGCAATATTTAATTTCGACAAGTTATACGTTAAGAAAAAGACGAAAAGCGCCTCGCCAATCATCCTTTTTTTATTAAGATTATCTGTTCATTCCTACTAGGCAATATACAGGTATTTAGATAAGAACACTTTTATAAACTGGCGTTTTATGCAATTATGCTTTTCACAAAACCAAGTCTGAGTATTAAAGTGGTAGGCAACAAAGTAATTAACGTAGAATTCAATTTTCGAAGTCATTTGGAGAGTAAAAATTGCATCCCTGCCACTTTTATGCTATATATTCAAGACAGTGCTGTTTGTTGCAAGCAATTTTCCCTGCGCTTACTCTGTCTTGATGGGATCATATACAATTAGCACATTCATACCTATCATTAAGCAATACAAACACAGTCTCATTCCATATTTGAGAGCATGTTTCTTTAGCTTTTGCGTATAATATTCGGTTTGATGCAAAAAGTCCATACTGAATAGCTCGGAAAGACCAATATTGCTGATGTAAACCTTTTGACACTACCACAACAAAGACTATACCAAATTTGCATCCCGTTAAAATAACTTATCCTATAACTTTGGTTTTGAATCAAAGCCAAAGTTATAAGATCCCGAAATTTCGGGATCTCGGGATCCCGACACATTTTGGACATTTTCGGGATCCCGAATTTTTTATCGAATTTTTTTTCGGGATTGAAAAAATTCAACCTATTTTGAGAATTAGAAAAGTTTCGTCATTACGACATGAGTGAACAAACCAGAGCTTAATGCTAAAAGAAATATCGTTTTATGCAAACGGAGGCGCTAAGGGCTCATTATTACAACTGGCATATGATTACATGCTTAATATCCTACCAAAAAGTGTAGAGATCGAAATATCTTTTTCACCAGCTGGATAGATGTGCAGCAAAATCAGGTCTAGTCTAAATTTTGAAATTCTTGACGAATTATGTTTATTGAGAGCATACTTTCAAAACGAATCAGCAGTTTGAACCAATCGATATTATAACTTATCACGTGTTTTATTGAAAAGCAATATTCTTTTGTAATTGATATGTAAACAACTAAAAAGAATGTATTTTTATTATATTATCGTAACATCCGTTATGCTGATTAAATTTCAATTCGTTTTCAACTAATTTTATAACTAACTATCATTACCAAATAAAGAGCTTTATTGGACAAGAAGATAAGAAGAAATTAGATCATAAGATTAATTTAGATGCAATTATAGATTAACGTCTTACTTGCTAGTACCCATGTACATATGTGCATTAATTTAACATTATAATGAACTTTGCTTCTGGTTTTATGTATCTATAATTGAAATAAAGTTTTAATTGAGTACCAATATATCTCTTTAAATTCCCTTAATATAGTTGTTTTTATAAAATTCCGAAATCTCGGGACTATCTCGGGATCCCGAAAATTCTAATCCCGAATTTCAGGATCACCATTTCAATCTCGGGATTAATGCCCTAGTTTTGATCCATTGAACGTGTTGGAAGTTATAAGAAAAAAAGGGTGTTTGAAATTACCTTCCGCGAATGTGTTAAAATTTTTAAAATTGAAATATTTTCGGCTTATTTCCACTACGAAATCATTATTATTTGAAAATGTAATAGTACCGATTTCCAGGACAAAAATGTATCAAATCGTTGATGCTGTCATCGTGGACCAAACATTACAATCAAAACTCTGACCTACTTGGTTTACACTCAAGTTAAATGTGTGTGAATTTCATTAGAATTTGATAATTGCATCGGAAGTTAAAAGGCATAGCACTTCAATTTCACGGAGCGTTTTTTCATGGTGACACAAACGTCACATGGTTCCTATCATGTTCATTAAACTTTTGTCAGACCTGTATCTATATAAATATAAATAATTCGGTGAAGGGTTACGATGTTTGTGTTATTGAGAATTTTACAAGTTAAGATTTGACTTTATAAATATAGTATCAAATTCATCAATCATTTGCATTTTATTCTAAAAACCGAAAAAAATACCACAGAGTCAATGATGTGAAAGATTTGTGCTTACGTACTTATGCTAGCTACAAGGTTGCCCAGACATTATTTAAAAACGACAGAAACTTATTTTTTATGCCCATTGATGAGTCTTGTAAATTTCGTGATGATCTGATGACTCGGTGTGAAGTTATCACAATGCGAAATTTTCCATAGAATTTCCATTGACGCCAAAAATACACCAAAATTTCAGTTCGGTCAAACTTCGCGATCTGGATAGTAAAATTCATGCACAATGTGTTCAAGAACATATTGCAAACAATAATAAAAACTGTACAATAATAAAACTCTAATAGTGCTTGGAAGACAGTAAGTGATATGGTGCTTGAACAGTCTTGGAATATTGTCAAGATGAATCGAAATTATTTCGAAAAGGTTATCGACCTTACGACGTGTCTCAGTCGCCAAGGATTTGCTTTCAGAGGACGTGATGAAGGTGGTGTCAGTGAGAGCCGTGAATTTTTTTTGAATTTTGTGAATTATTCGCGAAGCATGATTCAACTTTTGAAAAACATTTTAAAAATATAGTTGCAAACTACTGCAGTGGCAAAACACAAAATGAATTAATAAAAACAATTGCTTAAATTTTTTGCGACGATATGACAGCTGAAATAAAAGAGTGCGGACTGGTATCCATTTCCATCCAAAATTTTCGATCCTATTTAATTAGTTTTATTTTCTATTCTCGTTTGTAATGGATTCTTTCTTTTCTTTTTTGCTCGACTTAATTTCACTTTATTATTTATTACTTGAATTTTTTGTATATTTTTATTTTTATATACAGTTATATATTTTTCTAATTAGTTTTGTTTTCTATTTTCTTAATTTTCTTCTTTTTTTTATACTTAATTTTACTTTATTTAATTTACCACTTTAATTATTAGTTGTTTTTTACATACATATATTTATATTTACTCATTTACTTACTATTTTTTTTTAGGTCGATTTATTGTAGAATTGGACATTCGTGTTTGTAATGGATTTTTTTTTCTTTTTTACTTTACTTAATTTTTTATTTTTATTTATTATTACTTTATTTTATTTTAACTTTAATTATTTTATATACTTATATTTATATATTATCATTTAGTTCTTGTTATTTTATTTTGTTCATGGTATCCAATCTGTAATTGGGCAGTCTTGCCTGTTGTATTGAATACGTACCAAATAAATGAAATAAATTATTGCAGACGAAGCAGGACCCACAAAAAGAAACAACTCTCCGTGGTTGACAGATTTGCTACAGAGCTAGCAGACGAAGAAAGGTTCTTAAGCTTTGTAGACTGTTCAGGAGCTTGAAATGCCTCGTATTTAGCAGATATAATTGTGAGCCTTTTAGACAGCTACGGACTTAGCGAATTGCCTGTTGTAGGTCAGTGTTATGATGGTACTAGAGCCATATCAGGGCAAAAGGTGGTGTACAAACCTAAATTAAAATTTCACAGTCTAGCTCATAAAATTATCCTTGTTGTGATGGACACAGTTTTCACAATCGATACGTGTACATCCTTTTTCAATGCCATCGAATCTCTTTACCTACACTTAACACTTTTCGAAGCCATCACAACATCAATTGTTGAAGTAGTTTGAAGTGGCAGTTGGTCTAAATACAAGGCGTGAAATGAGAAGTTTAAGCTCGACTCGTTAGTCAATGAGATTTCACAATTGCGAATTTGTGATCGATAGCTGTGGGTCTATAAAAGAGGCTTTAGAAAAAAAAAAACGAATGAAGGAAAATTACAATGACTCTGTTTATGCATTGGGGATCTTTCATTCAATCAGTAATCCTAAGTGTGTAGTGAATCTTTTCATCTTTCTCTATGTTCTTTCTATAACGAACATGTTAAGCACATACTTCCAAACTAAAAATTCAACTCTTTGGGATGGGATGGATCTTGTGAATTGGACAGTTAAAACACTACTAAGTGAGCGAGAAAACTTTTATGTAGTTTAGGAAAAATTAAATCATTCGCAGTGAAGCACTGTCTGTATCTCACAATTTCCCAGAGGATCACGAAAACGGAAAACAGCGAAAAGCACTAGTTTGAAAGGTTTTGATATTTCATATAGCCTCGGACACGCTGTTAGGGCTACAAAGATATCCCTGGAAACCAAATGGCTCGAAAAGAGTAAGTTACCGCACTCTTCATCTTGGCAAATTATTTATGCTTTTTCTAGGTTTGAAGCAAGACATCAATTTCTTCCTTGTAGGCTCAATATATTCCAATTTTTTCAAAGATATTTTGAAAGGAAGCTATCCCCTTCTTCAAGTATAAATTGACATATATTTAGCTTCTAAACGAAAAAATCGTCTTATATTTCTAATTATTTCCATTCTATTTCCGTTTAATTCATACAAGCGTTCACGTCTTAGCTGTCATAGATAATTCATGTGTAGCTCATACCTACCGTTTATATTATATGCATGTGGTAGTAGCTTATACATATTCACAGACACGTAGTTTATTTCATAATGCATTATGCATTAGCGAATAACAAAGAATAAGTCAACAAACATATAATGTATGAGTAAATTATATAAGTTGTATGAACAGTACATGTACCTTAGGGAAGACAAAATCATCGCATGTTTTAAACCTTTCGGTCCCTGGCCCCTGCCAGATTTTAGGCCACGGCACGCTTATGAACTCATCCCCATTCAGAAAACAGAAGGAGTGGACAGCAGAAGGAAAATGCTTGACAAACAAGATGAAAAGTCAGGGAACCAGGATAGATCTTTCAAGAACTCCATGTGTAGGAATGAAAGCAGAAGAAATGCAATTGTTTAAATTGACTCTGTTAAAACGGCTATGGAAATAGAAGAAACACTAAATGGAAAACTGCCAAATAAATAGGCTGAACTCTTCAAATATGTTGAGTGGCAGGTTATAGTTCACAGAGCTCAAAGCCTTCGAGAAGTCCGAATGAATTACATCAAATTGACGTTGTGAATCGAAGGCAGAACCGGAAAGATAAGGGAATACCAAAAGGTTGGTAATCGTAGAGTGGTCTTTAATGAAACCAAGTTACTCTTGAACATAAAAATGCACTAAAAGGATAAACCACGCGTTAGAGGAGTATATTGCAAAAGCAGATGGAGAATATTGGGTAATAATTCAAAACAGAAGATAAATGTCCACTAAATGCAGTAGGAATTTTGTAGGCTTGTATCTTTGAGCTCTTTGCTTGAAATTCCTTTGAATTTTCGCTGAAAATTAAACAAGAACGTGTCATTATAGAAAGACCATTTTCTTCTTTTTGTGCACTCAGGTACAATTTTCACAAGTTCACCGCCTGAGGTAACTTTCTTAGTGCTTTCTGCTACTTGCCATCTAGATGCGCATATACATGTAGAATTGAACACACATCAATTTATATGATTCACATGTATATCATGGTATACAGTGAAGTCTAACAATCGTGAAGAAGAAAGTCTATCTGTAGTGGAGTCAATTCCTACAATTTTCGCAGGCTCGATTTGGATATAATCATTATCTTTATGTTTTTAAATAAGTATGAAAGTTATAAAGACAAAGTTATGATACAAAGATAACGATGATGACTAAATCCATCAAAAATATGCTAGCGGAGGCGATGGGCAGGACACAGCGAGGGCGATCTATATGGCAACACTACGTTTTTAACAAGTATTGTCGACAAAAAAGTAGAAAATGCTTTGCAAACATTCAACAGAAACGATAATTTAAATATAAGGACTTTGGACCTATGATTTTGAAGAAATGCCGACGTTTCGCGCAAACGAAATCGAAAAGAAAAATCAAAAAATCTACTCCAGCTATGTACGTAGAGATTAACAGGGAAAAATTGACAGTGTGAGTGCAATATATCGGTTTGAAAGCCGAGTGCAATATTATTTCTTGAATATGTAGTTGAAGCTTCAGCTGAAAAATATCATACAAAACGTGCATATGATAATAGTAGAATCGAGTGAATAATATCAATAATAGGCGCGTGTTTTTGCTCCTCTATCCAGCACAGAACAGAACAGACGCATTGGAAACAACAACACTCCTGTCCCAGTGAATTCACTAGTATTTAAATTCTGTTCTGCAAAGTTAGTTCACGTGCTGAACTATAGAATGTGCTGATAGAAAGAAGAAAAGCTCATAAATAGTTGCCTTTTTTTGCTGAAAGGTGCTTCAAGGTTATGTTGAATATTTGGTAGATCGGAAATCAGAAAAAACCCTCATAATGTGTATAAAGTTAAAAGAGGTAATTTTCTGCTAGTTTTTTACTAATGTTCGAAGAACAGTAGTATTAAAATCATATTTCGATATATACATATATATATATATATATATATATATATATATATATATATATATATATATATATATATATATATATATATATATACATATATACATATATATATATATATATATATATATATATATATATATATATATATATATATATATATATATATATATATATACATCATCGAAAATCTCAGGAACGCACCATCCGATTGAACTAAAATTCTCAAGATACATTGGTGTATATACAGAATAGTGCCAAGTCTCACAAAATGTTAAAAATCTTTAACCCTCTGGTGCCGGGGGCTATTTTAGTGATATTTTTAATATATCTATTATTCCGTCCACAAATAGCTTTTGCAAAAATAAAGTTAGCAAAATAAACTTCGAACGTGTTATAAATGTGAATCGGGTGATGTTTATGTGCGCCTAAAAATAGATCGGAAAAATTTTTAAATTGCGATAACTTTTGCCAGAGCTATCAAATCATTATGAAACTTTCAAAACATATTGGTATTACTCAGTTGTAAATGTGTGTTGCTTTTAATGAACATGTTGGTAGCTCTGTAGCAAGGGCAGGCGCTGAAAGTGAAAACCATAGACATATAAAGAATGGACACGAAATGATAATCCATGAACCCGTACGTGAATGAAGCATTTTTACTACATATGCAACTTACTCTCTGCAAAAAAGCTTTCCCCTCAATGCCGCACACTATACCCTTCTGCGCTGTTGACTCTCTATGTAAACAAACATTTCCATACATTTCTATTGTTGTGAACATGGTCGATTTTCGGGTTAGTTGGAATAGCAGGGAAAATAAAATAAGTGTCACATGGATCACAAATTTCAAAATTAATCAAATTTTCTGAATGAAATTTGATGTTATTTTGTAAGGGGAGGTCGAAAATGTTGCTTGCATACATATAACAACCATTTCTTTCCACAATTCGAAAGCTTTCTATCCTAAATCCGGTAAAAAGAGGTACATTGATTCAAATTGAATTTGTACTTACATCACACATTCTAGGGCGAAATCCTACGAGTAATTGGTGCAAAACACTTTTACTTTCACACTGTTTATTGATCAATCTAAACATAAATACTTTTAATTGATGAAAACACGAAAATAAAACATGTGTCAAACCGCCCGATCGCCATTTTTATTGATTGCTTTTGTTCATAGGCGGGGAAAGCTTGATAGCGTGTAGGGGCATTAAGTTTGATCAATTATATGAATTGACGTCATTTAGGTGAAGAAAATTGTTCGAACGATGAAAACCGGTGTGAATGAACGATTTAAAGTAGCACATTTAAACTTCGTAATTGACTTGGGCTACTATTTACGAATGCTGCGTGCAGATTATGATGCTAAATGATCTATACGCATGTAGATGTTTTATGTTACGTTGGTAGGCAAACCGGTTGATTGAAATTAAATTAGCAAGTGTTTTGGTCGCGAACATTTTATTTCAGTTTGATTTCAAATATATCTATTTTAGGGAATTTAAGGGAATTTTAGATTTGATGGCTGTGTTTGTCTGCAAATTAAATTTTCTAAATGGTATTTCTTACACTATAGTTTACTTTTTTATGTTAATAGAAAATACGTTGAATAAGGTGGCTAATCAAGAAATAATATTATTGTTGTTGCATTATTTGCGTCATAGGTATAAAATTAATTATAAAAGACATACAGTGAGAAATGTAATAACAATAAATAAATCAACGAAATTTTTTGAAACAAAGCATCGGTCAGAAAGGCCTAAAATCTTATCTGAGTGTGAAAAAAGTGGATTATCAGAAAAATTATGAAAATCCCTAAATTAAGTGCCCCAGTTTTACAAATTAAGGTAAACAAACGAGTTGAAAAGAAAGTCTCTACTCAAATTATTCGAAATTCAAAAAAGAAAGCGAATTTAAAGGGCAGAATGGCGGAAGCTAGCCTTATAATAGTTAAAAAAAATTGATTTGTTAAATAACGTTTCGCTTAAGAGTGCGCAAAAAAGCCAAAATAATTCTGGAAGTCCATAATTTTTGTTGCTGAAGTAAAAATTAATGTTTTTGAATCTAATAAGCGGCAATATGTTCGGCGAATGTTTAATACAGAGTTTAGGAGGGAACATACTACTTCCACTGTAAAATACAGCGGAGGAAACATTATGCTATATATAGATTTTGTGAATGGTAGGATGGATCAAACGTGTTGCCTGGGTATTCTTAAAAGAAATATTAATCAAAGTGCTGAAAAATAAGGCATTTTATACAATTTTCGCATGTATCCGGAGCAATGTAGGCTTTCGGCTATTTGTTACTGTCCAAATGCTATTACCGAACTTAAACCCGATCGAACATTTATGGCATCAAATTTATGGCAATCAAATTTGCATTTATGGCAATCAAATCTATGAGCTCGTTCATATAAAAAAACATGTATACCACTCTTGACACTCTCTCGTATGAAGCATACCAATTTACTTTCTTTTTCCTGGGCTTTATAAAGACGATCTCTAGGGTGGAAACGTAATTTATTAATTTTGAAAAACCTATTTTACCTGTAATAAATATGTCCGTTTGCTACAAAAAAGTGCAGTTATTTTACATACAATGGAGGGACGATTTGTAGAGTGGGAAGATAATTTAAAACAAAAGGATCGCTAATTTCGGGAAATAACCCATTTAACCTGAAATAAATACGTCCCCTTGGTTGAAAAAAGCCAAGATTTTACATGCGATATAGGGACAAATTTGTAGGGTGGGAACATAATGTAAAACAAAGGGATCATGAATTTTGAAAAAATATGTTTTACCTGAAAGAAATATATCCTTTTGTTACAAGAAAAGTGCGAAGAATTTTGTATATGACGTTGGGACGATTTGTCGGGCAAAAAGGTAATTAAAAACATGTGCTTAAGGATCATTTCGTACAAGAAATGTGCGAAGAATTTGTATTCGCACATTTTGAAAGCAAAATTTACGGCGAGTGGAAGCGTTAATATTCGTATTGAGCAAAATGAAGTGTAGTGTTGTGAATTGTGATAGTGATTATAAACGCAGTGCGAGGGCGATTTCTTTTTTCCGGTAAGTAAACAATATTTGAATTTACCACAGCAAATATTGCAAGTAAAACTTGTGTCGAAATAGACGCCGCGATATGTGAAGTGATTTTTTCAGACAAAGGCTATACAGCTTGAGCGCATTTGAAGGGATAAAAATATACCTTCAAAATTACAAAATAGTACCATTTTAAATAATACAATAAAATATTATCGGCTTTAGCTTTAGAGACGATATACGTTGTCTATGCTGATTTATAGACTAGAAGGGAACCAGATCACAAATCAATAACCTCTATAAATTGTTTGTTTTTTGTGGATGCCGAGAATTTTCTAACATTATTTGCGCGTAAATGTCTTGAGTGTATATATAATTTGAAACTTTTTTAATACTCGTTAGATTAAAACATTTATTTCAGATTGTTTTATTTGAATAGTTTTTGAGCCTAATAAAGTGACTCAGTGCCGCTGAAATTGAATTTAGAATTTCTCTACCAAATAAATCCAAGTGAAGTTTTTTTTCACGGAATTATGCTTAGTGATCTGCGTTATGTGGCAACACGGCAACAATTAGGTCTGTTCGCGTGCTACAATTAATTGCAATGAAGCCGTTTATGTACTTCGTTTTACTCAATGCTGAAAATTTCGCCTCTTTCAGTAGAGTCTGAGCTATTGAAAAACAGTGAAAAATGTGAAACGCGTGTCGCGAGTAAAAATTTCCAAATGTGCGCGGCAAGCAACATATTTTTGCGTAATGTTGTTTTGAAGATGGAATATTTTTGTGGCGATAATTTATCACCACTTAGAATGACTTAATAATTACTATTGTTCTCACAAAAACCGACAACTGAATCTTTTCCGGAAATGCAATCAGAGCGTTTTCGTACTTTTCCTGAATATCCCCCACCACATGATTCACAAAAATTCTGTGACTGAAAGTACGCGAACAGACTTCAGCTCTGCTCAGAGCTAATCATTTTCATAAAAAAAAACCTGTTCAGCTGCCGCACAACTAATTAAAATACTACGCACAGTTTTAATGCAAATCGAAACTCATTGATTCGCTATTGACGTGAATTACATTACATCAATATTAACAAATTTTTATTTGCACCAAAAAAGTTGCCCTTTAATTTTACAATATTTCACGCCGCCCTCGTCATACAAACACATTGCGACCTCTCGCTCACACAACTACACCAGAGGTCGAAAATTGCTTCATTTCTCTCGGCCCATTTCGTATCCATTCCTCTCTATATCTATGGTGAAAACCTTCAAATCATCGACTCTCCTGAAAAATTGTCATATATAAATCTCATGCTTTGTCTACATAGGCAAAGTAAAATATTTGAAATTTTACTACGGGAAAGAACGGTAACCCTTTCCGAATTTACGATCCGATAATCAGATACAGTTGAAATTTAAAGAATGTATTGGTATTTAATACGACCAGATTTGTTAGAAGTAATTTTGAAATTCAGGCAATTCTGTACCAGTGGTGCCATCTTGAAAAATCACTAAGAAAAATAACTACTTTAAGGCCTATAAATTCTGATTCAGTCATTCGACTTTAACTAAATTCACACAGTTGGTGAACCTTTATTTTAAGCCCCGTTTGGTAGAAATTTGGTTTAAAAATTCGGTTGGAGCTGCTAGCTATAGTAGTTTTGGTGTCTTAAATTTTGAAAATTCGCTCAGGAAAATTATGCTCTTTGCCCTGTAGCTTATAGTACAGTCATGGAATCATAACGAAATTAAAATGGCAAATTAAACTTTCTGTAGGCAATATTCAGTAAAAATCTAGTTGGAAAAACAATGATAGAGTTGCCGGTTATTTATTTATTTATTTATTTATTTATTTATTAACATACGGACAAGCTGTCCATTAAAGCAATAAGTACAATAAATGCAACTTAATACTAACTTACAATAACTTTTAAGAATAAATAAATTGAAAAATTTAGAACTTAATCAGTTAATACTCGTTATTAATAACTCAATCGGGAAATAGTTCAAGTTGCCTAAAAACGGCTTTTAAAAGTAGTGTGGTTATCGTCGCTTTTGTTTTTTTTTTTTGGCATAGTTTTGGTAAGCGATTTTATCATAGAATTTTAAAATTGTAGTGATCTTGTAGTGGAAATAAACACCAAATGCTAAGATCTAGAAAACTTGAAAACTTTTGCAAATGGTAGCCCTAAATTTCTTTGCATCCCTACAACTTCCAATGCAGGGATCGGATCAATACGAAACTCGAAGAGCAGGTTGACTTCAACGTTAGGCAGATGTGACATATTTTTTCTATCGCTGTAACTTACTAGGGTTATATTAGTCTTAAGTAGGAAAAGTAGCTAGTGGTAGAATACACACTCAAAATCTCCACAAATCCTCTACTGTTCTTCGAACATTATTGTTTCTAGTGGTTCTGATGCGCTAGGGTTTTTTATATTTTCTATCGATTGTGGTAGTTTATACTCGTGATTCTGTCCCTGTATTTTTAGCTGTTTTGCGCTGCCACAGCCAATACAGCAACTTATAGAAAGCTTAACGAATGCATCAGCTGGGCTGTGATGGACCGTTTTTTTTTACGTCATTGTTCTATTCTGTTCTGTACCGGAGCAAAAAAACGCACCTAATATTACTCAGCCCAAACTAATATATTTGTCAGACCAAAGTAATATCATTGCAATTATTCAGCGAAAACGATAATGATACTAGTCCTGCTCAGCTTCGGGCACGTCTTTGAAGACTACCACCCGCAAAACGTTCGAGCTAAGTAAGTTTCAGCATTTGTTGCTATTTTTTATTATAGGGTATTTATCATAAGAAAATGAAAATATTTCGTGCTATAATGAAAATAAAATTCGTGTTATAATGAAAATGTTTTGTGCTCCACCACAGCCAAATATATGTCAGACCTGCTTGACATTGCCTCCTGAATTGCGTTTGAAAAGTTAAAAAAAAAGTTATGGAAGCGGAAATATTTTGTGGATTACTGCCTGCAGTAGTTTCAATACTACTATGAAAATTTGATGGTATCATATCTTTTGATTAAAATACTACTCGTAAACCACTAAGATTATCATACTGTAAAAATTTCGTTTTGAACTATTGATTGCATCGTATCTATAAGGACAGAACGATTTATTTGGTTGGCGGTTGTTCAAGAAGTCACCACAGCTACAGTGTTGCTGCAACTAAATTCTATCAGGCCTGTTTCTAACACAACGAAACAAATTCAGTGAATTTAATTTTAATCGGCATTGAAAGAAAATTACATAAAACTTAGTTGTATGTAACATAGTGCAGCATTTCTGGTCACATATGCTGTGAATATAGCATCCTGAGCTGTAAAATATAACTACAAGGGCCATAAGTCATATATTACGGGTTTTGCTGCTACGCAAATAGTGCCGACTCCCTTGAAACATAGTCTCAACTCCTATGTGGCATAGGCCCAACTACTACGAACATAATCTTGGCAGATCTTAGACCAATCTTAGGTAAGCACATGTAGCATAGCGGATAGAGCGTTGGCTCTTAAAGTGTAAGGTAATGTGTTTTATTAAGACTAATTTGTGGCAATTTAAAAATTAAGGCCCAAAATTTCAGTAAAAAATAGGAATGCAGAAAAATATAAAAACCCATAAACTGACTTAAACTGCGACAAGTTCGCTTTGCTTTTTATCAGGGCTCTAAAGCATGCCGTTGAGGAACATAATACATACTTTTGCAAGCTATAATACATAGCGCTTGCTCATATGAATTGAATTATGTACATAACGCCAAATTTATATAAATTTTGACCTCTGACGCTATGTTTTTTTCTCAGTGTGAATATCCAGTCACCAGCTCTCGCTAACACTCTTGTAAGATGGAAAATTTTAAAACTTTCTTGCTAAAAAAATTCTTGGTTGGTGCAGAAGTGTTGAATATATACATATGTAGTTTGCACTTTATAAAAAATGCAATTTTTTCAGAAGACTCAATGGTTGGAAAGTTTTTTTAAAACGTAATTATCGTGGCTAGAGTATCGCTTATTCATTAAACATCAAGCAGGCTTACATTTTACATTCATCAATGTGTCCTGTAATTTTCATGATGGTCTGATAATCCTGTCGGAAGTTATTGCAATTCGATTTTTCGAAGTGATAACTTCTATATAGGCGCGTTTTGAACTTTTTGGATGAGAGTAAATCGATGGATTCGCGTCACGCTCGAGATGTCTACGGTGAGTCATATCTAAGTAAATAAATATTTGATTATTATAATAATGTGTGTTATTACAATTTGAAAATTCAAGTGATACAGACTAGTGCCTTTACAAACTACATTGATCAAAAGCTAGCTTGTGCTGTGTTTAATCTGCAACATTTTGTAGAGTAAATTCACAAAGAAAAAATTCAAGGAAAACAAAAACTTTTTATATGAATATGCTTAAATCTACTTAAGCGCTACTGATCCTACGACCTAAATTTGCATCAAGCAAGAGTGTTTGAAGAGACAAATGCAAGAAGAGGGTAGTTGATGTATAAAATATTGCTGCGTAAAGTAATGGATCTTCTTTTTACCAATTCAACAACTGTAAGCACGCTGGCGATACGGTGGAGTGAGTATTAATCCAGGGAAATTTGACATGGCGCTTCGGAAAAATTAGGGGAATGCTGGATTTTGATATGAACCTTGGTACTGGCGTGTTGAACAAAATGTCAAAAGTCTCCATCGATTCGTATGCGGCGTTACTTTTTATACGGGGTCAAAACTCACCAAAGGTGATCTCAGTAACGGTCACCTCTACAGAAAAACAATGTAAGACGAGCTTGTAGCTTAAAAAATGTCCTACAAAAAAGATCCAAAATTTTGTCTTGTAACGATAATCGTTTTTGATATACAGTGGCCTCATCGCATAATCGGACAAGCTCTTTTTGAATGTTTGAGTAAGTTTAAATTAAGTAGAAATATACTTTTTATACTTTTTTTTCGCATTTATATATTTTTTGGTATTTACCTAACTTAGTTTTAAAACAAAACAAAAAATATATCTTCAATTATTATAATACAAGCAGAAAAACAAAAATAAGTCCATTTTTGGCGCGCAACGAATAATCGGACAGCGCCTTATTTAATCAAAAAATTAAACAAAAAAACCATTAATATTTGGTTGCAAGCCCCACGCTTGCCAAAACAGCTTGCAAACGCCTTGGCACTGATTTTACCAAGTTTTGGTACACTTCCGGCTCAATGGAGTTCCAGGTTTCGACTAATGCAACTTTTAGTTGGTCTATTGTCTTATATTTATTTTTGTAGACTCTGCTGGCCAATTCTTCCCAGAGATGTTCAATAACATTGAGGTCGGGGCTCAGGGCAGGCGGTTGAATGAGGCGTGGGCAGTTGTTGATCAACCAAAGCTTCGCTACGCTGAAAGTGTGTTTAGGATCATTATCTTGGTAGAAAGCAAAGTTGCTGGCGATACCCAATTTCTCAGCACTTTGCTTAACGTTTTTTTTCAAATGTCAAGGTAGACAAATCTATCCATTTTACCATTTATAAGATGTAAATTGCCTGCTCCAGCGCTAGACATACAGCCCCAAACCATGACAGAGCCCCTACCGTGCTTTACGGTCGCTTTAGTGTTTTTTAGATCAAATTCTGTGTTTGGCGTACGCCACACATACATCTTACCACCCGACCCATGCAAATTAAATTTGCTTTCATCAGTGAACAAAACCTGAAAATATTGCAAAATATTAAAAAAAGTTGATTTTATATACGTATTCCAGGAAATTACTTGATTCCAAAAATCTGGTGCTTTTAACAGGTACTCCTTGGCAAATCGCACTCTAAAGTTTTTGTTCTTCGGGCTTGTAAATGGTTTTTTTTCTGGCAACTCTTCCATGGTAGTCATACTTGTGCAACGTGTTTTGCACAGTATTTAAGCACACATCCTTTCCAGTGCGGTCCTTCAAGGCCATTTTTAATTCTTTCGCCATTTTGAAAGGATTTTGTTTAACTTCTCTTACTATGATTCGCTCTTCTCGCTCTTTTAATATAGTGCCCTGCCCTTCTCGACTCTTATTTTCTATCCTGAACTCATCACGGAATCGCTTAATAATATCTTGTACAGTTGATTTGCCTCTACCGACCAGTTCAGCAATTTCTCGGACAGTTTTTCCTTCAAAATTCAGCCTGACTATAAATTGTCTTATTTCCACCGTAGTTTGCTTTCCTTTGGAGACATTTTAATGAACTTTCTAATGTGTTGCACTGAAAAGACTAGCCACAACTCATAACGACAGACAAAATCCAAGTTCCAGAAAGGAACTTCCAAAACAACGGAACTTTTCCATAGGTGTTTTGCTTTGTACGATTATTCGTTGCGCGCCACAAATTGACTTATTTTTGTTTTTATTCTTGTATTATAATACTTGAAGATAAATGTTTTGTTTTTTTTCATACTAAGTTAGGTAAATACCTAAAATATATATAAATGCGAAAAAAAGCATAAAAAGTGTATTTCTACGTACTTTAAACTCACTCAAACATTCAAAAAGAGCTTGTCCGATTATGCGATGAGGCCACTGTATATTGATCTAAACTGTTGTCACAAACAGTATGCACTCTCTCAACGGCATGTTTATATTATCCGACTTTGATTACGACTTGGAATATTTGTAAGTTTCTTTTTCTATGTTTCAGGAGCACATAAAAACAAAAATATAAACGAACATGTCTACTGCACTCCCGGATAGACGGAGAAAAATGTTATAATCCTTTTTCAGAAATTCTGAAGATAATGGCAATATCAAGTGGAGTCGTCAGCGATGATAAAATAGACTGTCACAATGCTTATGAAGTTGGTCTCATCTCCATTAAAAAAACATGACTGCTTAAAAATTCGATAGCATGAAACTAAAACGTGCTGATAGAATGCTTCCTCTTTTAACAGTGTCCAGTTCTATGAAAATTCATAATAAACAAGTACCTATTGATCCTGTATTACTATTTCAACGCATAAGTATTACAAAAAGATTTGACACCCAACTTCAAGAATTTTGGGAGTATGAAATAGCTCCGTACCCATTTTCACTCCTCGATGAGAATGGAATGCGTAAAAATAAAAAGACGGCTATCGGTAAATGTTGAATTAGATACCACAAATGTAACATATATTATTGATGAAGGGATTCCTTTACATCGTGCTATATCGAATAAAGAAGAAATATTTGATGCAAGTTTTGACACTTGTGTTCATTATGTACCGAGGCATTATGGTCATAATGTCGTAATGGCTATAACAATAATCAAAAAACAAAAAAAAATATCAAAGCTGCAGAGCAAAGTCGTCGATATGTGAAAAATGCTTCATCCGCTAATATTCTCTTTGTCGGTCCCATGATTGTTCCAACAAGTCAAGAACAATTTCTTCCGAATGCCAACAACAAGTATCGAATCATTTCTATGCTGTATCAAAAATTTGAAACTGATAATATCAGTGTAAAACAAGCTCAAAATAATGCTGATGTTCTCATCATTGAAACGTCAATCGCAGAATGTGCTAAAAAAACTTATATTATTGTGGGTGAAGACATAGACTTGTTAGTGATATTGATTGCACGAGCTCCTGTAGATAAAACCATCTATTTATTTAAACCTGAAAGATCATAAATAGAAACAAAAATGTATTCTTCATAAAGTTTGAGCCCATATCCAAAGTGTCAAGCTCATATTTTTTTTGCATGCTATGACAGGTTGTGACAATACTTAAGCGATTTTTAGGAAGGGTAAAATTAATATATTCAAATTATCTGAAAGAAATGAGGAATTAATAAACTACGCAGACATTTTTCTACAGAGGTAGTCTTCAACAATGCACTGAAAGAAAAATCTTGGTAAAATCAACCATTTTCCTTAGTTGTTTTTGCGTCAACTACGGGCTATAGTTAAAACAACCATAAAAAATAGTTGATTACTTTTATGCACCATGACGCGTGGTTGATAAACAACGTCCGTGGTGCAAAAAAAGTAAGCAACCACAAACAATGGTATTCCAACCATATACATAGTACGAAATATAGGCAGGGGAGGCGTGAATGCCGAAGTTGAATTTGGTGAATCACAATGCAGCGACAATGTCGCTGTCAATGCAACCAAGGCACCAACCAAATTCATTTTTTTTTCTTTTGTATTGCTAAATCCTGTTGTACGAGGATTAGGTTGGCTTATCACAATACACATCAGCCATCGCTTGTCTATTCCACCAGACCATTCAACCTAATTCAAACAGATTTAATTCAACTTAGTGGTGATGCCAACCTATGGTAGGTATCACCGCTAGCGGTGCGGCAAAATTAAAAATTTGGCAAATTCTGCCGCTGCCGCAAATTCGGCCGCAGCCATTGTGCGCGTTACCATACAAAACAGTGCAATCTAATTTTTTGACTGCGCTTTGCCGCAGCCCACTGCTTTGCCACCGCGGAAAACGCTGTATTGTGAACAAAATAGCGTCATACAACGTAATATAATGGTTTCACAGCATAACATGAATATGAATTATATCGAACAGCAAACCGAACACAATTTTGCCATGTATCATATGAAACTTCTATGATAGAATAGGAGCATGAGTATGATGAGTATGAAAAGTCAACAGTTTTCCTTAGTTGTTTTTGCATCAACTAGGGCTATAGTTAAAACAACTATAAGAAAATTGTTGATTACTTTTATGCACCATGCCGCGTGGTTGATAAACAAAAAAAATTTCATTCGGAGCATGAAAAGCGTCCAAATGTTGAAACCATTCTACTTTGCGTAGAATAATTCCAAAGACGTTGCTCACTGAATTACGTTTGTTGAAATCAACTATTGCAAAGTAGTTTAAGTACCATAAAAACTGTTAATAATTCGAAACGTTGAAGTTTGAACTATTTTTCGTGGTTATGAAACAATTAAAACAGTTGATTTCATGAACTTTGCGATATTTTTTGTATAACCAGAGCCAACTACTTTTATATCGTTAAATTAACTATATTAAAATAGTAAAAATAACTATTTTCCGTAGTTCGTTTAACGATTTTGAATGAATCGTTGCAATACTATTAAAAATAGTTGAACCAACCAAGAGTTTTTCTTTCAGTGTGGAATTCGTTTTCTCCTGGCTATATTTATTTATTTATTTATTTATTGTCCAAATCCACAGAACAAATCCAATTATAAATTAGACAAGAAGACAAAATAGAAAAAAAATAAAACAAAAAAAAAATACATATTTAAAAATATATAAGAAAATGAAAGAAAAATAACATAAAAACTAAAAAAATTTATAAAATTCAGAATGGAATAATAATACAAAAATAAAAATAAAAAGCTAGTCGACCGAAAAAGAAACGAACTAATTGAGTAAATTAGGACATATTCCAAGTACAAGAAAGAACGTTATTTTTTAAGGTATTTCTAAACACTGATAACGTTCGAGGCAGAGGACCAAGGTTAAGGCTATTTTGCTGACGAGGCAAACGCAAAGGGGAGGAAAAGAAATAGGTGTCGGCACGGGCGAATGTAACATTAAAGTTAAATAATATTCTACTAGAACGGCCCGATTCTCTAACAAAAAGTTAAATGATGGGTCTACGTGACTCAAAGGAAGAAATTTGAAGGATGGAGAGGCACACACTGTAATCACAATACGGAATACTGTCCTTATAGAACAAGGAGCGGGTGAATCGGCGTTGCACAGATTCAACCGCATCGTAATGTGGACACCAAATTTGGCAACAGTATTCAAGAACACTACGGACAAAGGAAAAAAACAGATATAGAGAAGTGGAAAGATTAACAAAACGTTAAGAGGATCTGATGATGAAGCCAGAAAAACGGGAAGCATTGGTAGTGATGCGTAGAATGTGTCAGTGGAACTTCAATTTGGAATCGAAAACCACCCCAAGGTCCTTGATACTAGAAACAACATTGAGAGGAGAGAAAAGAGCACAGTAAGAGAATAGCAAAGGGAATGTTTTGTGGGTGAAAGACATTTGATGACACTTTACAAGGTTCAAAGTGAGGGAATTAGCAGTGCACCAGTTAGCCAAAGCATCCAAATCACTCTGCAATATGATACAGTCACTAGCGGATTCAATCACTCTGAAAATTGTAAGATCATCAGCGTACAAAAGGCAGGGTGAGTTAACGAGGGAAGGAAGATCGTTAATAAACAAAAAGAACAATAATGGGCCAAGAATGAATCCTTGCGGAACTCCTGAGGTAGGAAGAAAAGGTGTTGGGGAGCAAGAGTTAGCAGTAACAACACAAGGGCGATCACAAACGTAGGAGGCGAACCAGCAAAAAGCTCTAGCATAAGAAGTATACATTGATATTCACAGATATTCCACTTTTATAAGATCTACACAGCTCAAAAAACCTGTTCAACTATCTATTATTCTTCCGCTAATATCTAGCGCTGCTTGGCAACATTTATATCGGGTATATTCTTAAGTTCAAATACGGCTAGAAACGAGCTCATTCCTGAAGATTAGGTATGGAAGCTCAGGGATGCCATTTTAACGCCAATTTAAACACTGCTTCACAATACAATTTTATGCAATTGCACTAAGAGCTGCTGCTTGAACTGCGGCTGCAGAAAAGTTGGATTGTATTTTTCACCAGTTTGTGGTAATTGTCATAGTCAGGCGTGCTTAAATTTATCACCCGAGAAGAATAACACCAATGATTACGACCCTACTGATGATTTGGATCCGCCTTACTTCCTGACTGAATCTATGAAAATATAGGAGACAACAGAAGAAGAAGAAACTGATGAAGAGGAAAACATAAACATAAAAATAGAGTCTGAACAGAAATAATTATTGAAATTATTAACTCCTGTTTAAAATAAATCAAAAAGAAAACAATTAACAAATTCATAATAATTTATTAAAAAAAATAAGCTTTTTGCAAGCAAAAACAAACAAGGATTAGGCCTACTCAGGATACCGCATTAAGAAAAACACACCTTGTACTCTGCCTAGAAGGTAGGTGCGGAAAGGGATGCTCGTTTCTAAAGAAACATAAAAGTTACCATTTTATAAATCAAAATATCTCAAAAACGGTTATCGTTACAAGAAAAAGTTATCAGATATTTTTTGTTAAACATTTTCTAAGCTACAATTTTGTTATACAATATTTGTCATTGGTGTTTCCAAATTTAGATTTTGGTTATTTTTCAGGGAATGTGCAATTTGATTACGCCGTCAATGCAGATCATTGTTTTAATGTAAACCTATTTTTTCTAGCTTGAGAAAAAATAGGTTAAAGTTTAATTTCTATTTTAGAGGCTAGATATATTTTAATTTCTTGATAGATATAAACATTTTGAGGGTAAGCTGCCCTCTTTTTTTTTAGTGTTTATTGGTCTAATCTTAATGTAACTTAGGTAACTTACTATCATTATTGCTTTAAAAGTATTGATTTCAGTTAACTACTTACTTAAGTGCATTTTAACAACATAGATATATTACATTTGTCTTTACATTTTGTTCCTAACCAAAAAATCAATGTGAACAATGGTGATACACCGTGTCCCTAGTCTGTGTTTAGTCGTCTATTTATTGGAGTTTTCCATATGCTCAGACTCACATCCACATCTAGTTTTCGCACCTGCTTTACCGCCTTGATCACCTCCACTTTGTCCTATGTAATGTTATGCTTCTTCTTCAGGATGTGTTTCACTACTGTTGATCGTACTAACGTTGTGTTCCTTCTCCTCACTGCAGCTGCTTCCCGCTTATGCTTTATTAGTATAATACCAACTAATATTTGTTTTGTTTGACCGGTGTATGCTTTGTTGCATTCTGGGCAAGAAATTCTATATGTTCCAAATTTTCATTTTAATATTTTTTGTCCTTTACGTGACATAGTTTCACACCAAATTTTTTAGCCCTGCTGGTCAAAACTGCCTTTATATCAAAGCGTGCAAGAACTTCCCGAACTTTTTTGAAAATTGAGAAAAGATTGTAGCTCTTATGGCTGTTTTTTTATTTTTTGTTTTTCTTCTTTTTGATAAGATTCCCAATTATTTTCTCGTGAAATCCATTCGTTTTCGCGGTACCTTTAATATATTTAACTTATGCATCAAAACTTTCATGACCCATGGGTACTGCTAACAGCCAGTGAATCATCGAGCCATAGGGCGCTATTTGGTGGGAATGCCAATGATCAGACGGAGATGGTGTTCTCTGGGTGTGAGTATGTGTGGGCTTTTGGTACTTATTAAACCCAAGAAGACTTTCTTTCCTGATGATCATCAAATCCAAGAAGGGTATTCTTTCGTTGTTCAAAATTGGATATCTTTTATTTTCTTTATTTATTTATTTATTCACCAAGCAAGGTGCACATGTACAGAAGAATAAATAAAATAGTACATGGATAAAATTACGAAACAAAATAAAATCAAATAATATACGAAACAAAATAAAAAACAAAGCTTTATATGAATACAAGCCTAATAAATAACACAAAATAAATTAGGTACAAATAGATAACAAATAAAGTAATAACGAAATGACAAATAACTAAGTGAATAACAAATCACAAATAACTAAGTGAATTTAAATTTACAATATATATATATATATATATATATATATATATATATATATATATATATATATATATATATATATATATATATATATATAAATATATATATATATATGTATATATATTTATGTATATATACATATATATATATATATATATATATATATATATATATATATATATATATATATATATGTATATATATATATACATATATATATATAAATATATATATATATATATATATATATATATATATATATATGTGTGTCTAGTGACTCTCAAGGGCTGATTGAGTACAACCTTTTCTTTCAAGTAGACGACATCGAAGCTGAAGCAGGCAGATAACATTAATCTTCTCGACGCAAGTGGTAACAAGTTAATACGTTTAAGGCGATATTCGTATGATGGTAGATTACTGAAATAATAAGAGTTGAAAAGATCTCTCAGAGCGAACAGTAAAAACTGCTTCTGAGCAGACTCGAATCTTTGGCTGTGAATTTCGAAAGCCGAGTTCCAGATAGTGCACGCATATTCAAGAAGAGGACAAACGAGTTAAATATATAAGGATTTAGTAACCCAGAGATTCTTAAACTCTTCGGCTCGTCGCTTGATGAAACCAAGTTGATTACTTGCTCGGGAAAGCACTCTATCGTGATGTAGATTGAAGCGGAGCTTTTCATCCAGGATGACACCGAGATCTAATATGTTGTCAACCCTGCTGAATTCCGTGTTGTTGAGACTCCAAAGTTTTTGCCAAACTTTTGTTTTACGATAGCCCAGATGTCGTCTACATATCTCATCCATACACGAGAAAGCAAACCTGCTTCTTGAAGATTCTTTTCAAGTTTGTCCATAAACATCTCACTAGTAAGTCAGGAAGAAGGGTTTGCATGGCGACACTTTTAGTAGCTTTCAAGTGCTTCCCTCTGAAAGTAAATGGTTTTCACTCATGGAAACCAAGGCAAGTTTCAAATAGTCATATTCTCTGGTTATCACAGCGGAATAGCTCACCGCAGGGGAGGGTGAGCCACTATTCCAAGCTGCTCTATCACCGTCGCGATTTTTAACTGTTCTACCACTAATCTTCCCTAAGGCCTTACATTTGTCTATTATACATTTTGCGATTCTTTTTGTTGGAACGTTTGTAGCAGTGGCAGTTTCCCTTAACTCACTTCGTTCTTTGTGTTTCTTCGGAAGGCACTTAATTCACTCGTAGCTTGATGACCTCTCCAATAGTCATTTTGCACTCTTTCGAGATTCTTTCCATTCACTTGATAGAGTCTCATAAATGATATTTTCTTAGCTTATGGCTATCCTCATTGTTGAGCTTTGTGAGCGATTGATTATGGGAAAGCTCAACAACGGAGATTTCCATGAGTTAAAGAAAGATCCTTTGCCAGACTTCATGTTTGAAAGTGTTTAAAAGCCAATATGGTTTATGATAGAACTACTTTCAAATTCATTGTTCATCTTCTGTTTCGCCGATCCAGGAAAACTTCCTTGCATTTCCATCTGTAATGAAAAATGATATTTGAATAATATGTCAGCTTCATACACACATGAATTTTACTTTAGCTACTTTCTTGCTTTCCTCCAGACCATGAGCAGCAAACAGCTGCTACCACAGCAGCTATTCTGAAATCTTGGACAGCAGCACTGTCAAATTGCAAGCACCAGAAAGCAGCTATTTCGTGACATTGGACAGCCAGAGCTGCCAAAACAGCAGCTATAGAAAGAACCTTGAATAAAAAAAACAGCTTTGTTTTTCTGTAGAGGCGATCAATACTGAGATATTTACAAAAAGTAGCTTTTGGTGAACTTTGACCCTGTGTAAAATGTTACGCAGCACTCGGATCGATGGGGAGTTTTGACATTTTGCTCAGCACACCAGTATCAAACTTCACATTGAAATCCAGCTTTCCCCAAATTTTTCCGAAGCACCATGTCGAATTTTCCTATACTAATATAACAATATACATATCTCCTGATTATTACGCTGAATTATTCTGTTCCGAACTGGAGGTTTGGCTGTGTACCAACCAGTTCACATGAGGTGAAACCTGTGGTTTGGAATTTATCTTCATTCGTTTGTAGTGACATTTGATGTTGTCATCCTTTGACATATATCAGGTCTGTTCGCGTACTTTCAGTCACTGAATTTTACTGAATTTTCCGGAATCATGTGGTGGGGAAATTCATGAAAAGTACGAAAACGTTCTCATTATATTTCCTGAAAATTGACAACCAAAAGTGTAAGTTGTCGGTTTTGGAGAGAGCAATAGTGATTATAAGCGATTATAAATTATCGCCACAAAAATATTCGACCACCATAACAACATATACGCAAAAAATACGTTGCTTGCCGCGCACATTCGTCAAAGGTCTGTTCAGCGAAAAGCAGCGGCACTCAAACTTAGAAGTAGATTCTTTTTGTTTTATTTAAGCCCGGTTTAAAATAACGATAAGTTTGAATCTATATAAATTGAAAATTACGGTTTATAAAAGAAGTTCGTTTGATTATTGGCTATTGTCGTTATCATTTCCGAATTCGAAAATTTTTTTTTCCATTTTTTCGTTGTTAAGTCACTTTACATTTTTCAAATTTTGAATTCGTCATTTGGTAGTTATATTTGTTAGTAAGTCGAAATTAAGACGTGAAATAAAAGCTTGTCTTATAATTTCGCGACTTTTAGTGTAAAAGGAAAGAAATTGTATAAAACAGCTGCTTATTTATATTTTTCAAACTTTAAGAAACATCTTGTGACGAAATTCGCTCAGCTACGGTAGATACTGATGTTTGTGACCACAAAAGCACAGTTTTGATAACAAGGAAGTGTAACTCTGATAACAATCGAAAGGAAACCCAGATACAAACATCAATTAAATTACGTATTACTAAATGAGAAGCTAGCCAACGAATCTGGGATAGATTTATATTTATTTATAATTTGATTGCGGAATGTGAAAAATAAATTGTCGGAAATTGAAACCTTGGATAACGATTGGGCTTATAAAGTCAATAAAAAAGAAAAAGAAATTCAGCATTACCTGGAAAAAATAGCCAAGTAATGAGCAGTTGAAAAAGTACTTTAACAAAGGCAAACTATATCAAAAGACTGCTCCAGTTTAATTACCGGCTAAAAGT
>OZ022263.1:99981889-100009389 GCA_963978885.1 Nemotelus pantherinus | reverse complement strand
ACGGTGTCTTATATTATTATTAAAATGAATTTGTTTATTTTTCTTGTTCAGTCAAGAAAAGTGTTTTTTCATTGAAAGTAATAAATATTTGTTTTGTTTTTATAACATTCTTTTGAAATTTCGAGAGTTATTAAAGGGCTTTTTCGTAGCTAGTACTCACACCATTCAAGCTGTGAGCGACTGCACTAAAATATTTCAATTAACTTCATTTGGTAGTAAGTATACATATGTGTATGTAGTTTGGATATATAACGATTTGAAATATTTTTTGTGGAATTTTGAGGGTTTTGATACGGCGATGCTTTTTTGCTTCGCAAAAAAATCTCGTACACGAATTGTGTAAAAATTATGGTAGAATTGAGCTATAGGGTTTAAAAAATCATGAACTTTTCAATAATTTTAGTTTATATTTTTGTAAGAAAATGTTTTTATAAAAGCTTACTTCAAAATGTAATGCGCAATTTTAATAATAAAGCATAGTTTAGTTATAAAACAAGATGTTTAAATCAGCGCTTATATGCCCTTTGTAACCCCAAATCATTTCTGTAGTTATTAACGCTGGCTGCAGGTTGCACCTATACAACCCGAAACGGTAGAAGAGTTTTGGTTTCAATTGGAAAAAGTCTTAGTTTTTTTAAGCAGTGAGGAAAAACTCGATGAAATTGTTTTGCTTCTTCTGAAAATCACGATGTGCGACTGCATGATTGGAATGCGAAAGTTGCGCAAGCACAATTTTCAAAAGTCTTATCTTCTTAAATCAATAATATACCAAGAGCTACTATAGCAAATATATGATTTTTGTTGTTGAAAATACCAATAACAAAAACACATTTCCTCAATTAATTTAAGCGCAGTGGTGCATTCAACTTGAGCAGTTCATAGTGTTTACCGACAAACTTCTAATTAACCTCTTCAGCTAACAATTTGCACCAATCTAGATAAGACAGCTAATTGTCTAGAAACAGACTTGCTTGCACATTACTTATCGCAGTTTTCAGATCTAATCGAATGTTTGGAGGAAAGAGGCATGTTTAATGAAATTCTTACTAATCAATTCAGGGAGTTTTAGTTTTGAAAACAAAGCCGATATGAAAATAGATCGTTTCCGGGAAATTGTTTCCCGTAAGATTAGGAGATTTATTTTCCCGGGAAGATGACAGGAGGAAGGAGGGGACAAAATATAGAGGCAAGATGTATTGTAATGAAATTTCTACATATGTTCATCGAATGGTGTTGCAATTGTTAAGGATAGAGGAAAGAAAATATCAATTACTGCCTTCTATTGAATAAATTACTGCAAAAACGGTACGCGCATATTAAATTAGTAAGATTAAACAAATTTAAAGTATTTTTTAGAAGAGTTTTTCACTATAAGTGTATTGTTGGGCAAAAGAAAAAGGGTTTTCAAAAGTAATTACGTATTGCTAATTATTCCTGCTGCATAAACACGAGCAATGTGGCAGATCGTCATAGGCTGCTTTCAATTATCAACTTATCAAGTTAACTGGTGCGAGCTCTATAATCCAGAGCACAGACAAAAAACCTTTTATATGGTATTACTAATGCTCGAAGAACATTTCTCGGGAACGCGCCATCCGATTCAGCTGAAACTTTCAGGATACATTGGTGTGTAAGCATCATATGTCCAGGTCATTATATGTCAATTACCTTTAACCCTTTGGCGCTGGCGCCCATTTTAGTGATATTTTTAATTCACCTATTATTCCGTCCACAAATAATTTTTGCAAAAACTAAATAGCGAAATAAAGTGTGAACGTGTTTTAAATGTGAATTGGATAATGTTTGTGTGCGCCTAAAAAAATAGGAAAAATTTGCAAATTTTTAAATTACGATAACTTTTGACACAGCTATCAAATCATTATGAAACTTTCAGAACATATTGGTATTATTTAGTTGTAAATGTGTGTTGCTTTCAATGAGCATGTTGGTAGCTCTGTAGCAAGGGCAGGCGCTGAAAGTGAATACCTTCAAATCATCGACTCTCCTGAAAAATTGTCATATATAAATCTCATGTTTTGTCTATATAGGCAAACTAAAATATTTGAAATTTTACTACGAGCAAGAACGGTAACCCTTTCCCAATTTACTTATATTTTTAGCATCAAAAACTTATGTTTCCGGAAACTCACGATTCGATAATCAGATACAGTTGAAAATTGCAGAATGTATTGGCCTTAACCCTAGAATGGTACCGTGAGTAATTTTTACTCACATGGGAGATATATTTCGTCGCACATTAACCAGTTGGCCACTCTGACTGCCATGACGCTAGAAGCTATATATTTTTTAAATGTTTAATGATAAAATAAAACATGTACATAATACTATTGTTGCCTTCTTTTTAGTAAAAAAAATGTACCTATAAGCATCCAACAATGTGACATACTATTCTAGGGTTAACTAGGACCAGGTCTGATCAGTGCTGCCATATTAGGGATTTTAACCCTAGATTTAGGGATATTTTAAAGACTTCAGGGGACAAACAGGGGAAAAAAATATTCAGGGTTTTGTTTAGGGTATTCTGAAATTTGATAATGCATTTTTCCGGAACTGATGTTTCGATAAATAATAATTTCGAAATACGTCATGTCCACCTTTTTCTGATATAAGAAAATATAAAATATCAATCTTCCATCATACCAATAAGCGGATATTGGTGATGCTGTTTCAAAATTGATATTTCTACCTTACCGATTGACGAAAGGAGCCGCGATTGCCGTACCCTATATCTCTATCTATTCAGCTGAGTGACCGATTCAATTTTTCGTAGGTACTATTTACAATACGCTGTCGTCAAATCCATGATGGGGTCATTTAGCCGCCCCCGCTCTATCATTATTTGATATGTATTGCATTTAACATGGGGACATCCCAAAATATTGGAATAGGTCATATTCGTTTCTCCGAGCTCGCTTATTAATTAATCAGCCGATGAAATCTGCCCATGGTACTGTCTAACTGTCTCTCGCGACTCTGTTCATAATAAACCTTTCGGGGCTAATTTTTTCTAAGTGAAAACTTAACGCTCCCAGGAAAAAATTAGTCCCAAAAGATTAGGATGAGTGAAGAAAAGTTTCACCTCACCTTAAAAAAGTTTGCTTCATGTGACGAAAGTCTTACACATATAAAAATTAATATTTAAATAACCTGGTTTTTGAGAATCCCGAAAAATTTCCCGGAAATGACGTCACTATGACTACTTAGGGTATTTTCAGGGATAAATAGGAATTGTCTGGGGGCAAGTCGCAGCGCCTATCTGGCAGCACTGGGTCTGATGGAAGTGATTTTGAAATGCGGGCAATTCTGTTCTAGTGGTGCCATTTTGGAAAATCACTAAGAAAAATAACTACTTTTAGTCCTATAAATTCTGATTCAGTCATTTGATTTTAACGAAATTCACAAAGTAGGTGATCCTTATTTTAAACCATGTTTGGTAGAAATTTGGTTGAAAAATTCGGTTGGAACTGCTAGCTATGGTAATTTTGGTGTTTTAAATTTTGAAAATTCGTTGACAAATATAAAGCTCTTTGCCCTAGAGCTTCCAGTACAGTCGTGGAATCATAACGAAATTCATATGGCAAATTTTAATTATTGTAGGCAATATTCAGTAGAAATCTAGTTGGAAAAAAACAATGATAGGGCTGCCAGCTATGATTGTTTTTGTATATTTTTGGCATAACTTTAGTAAGCGATTTTATCATAAAATTTTCAAATCGTAGTGATCTTGTAGTGAAAATACACACCAAATGCTATTATCTAGAAAATTTGAAAACTTTTGTAAATGGTTACCCTTAATTTCTATGCATGCCTATAACTTCCAATGCAGTGATCGGATCAATACAAAATTCGCAGAGCAGGTTGACTTCAACGTGAGGCAGATGTGGCATATTTTTGGCTTCGGTGCTAGCAAAGGGCTGCCAGCACCTAGTGTTTTTGTTATTTTCGTACCAATAAATGCTTGCATAACATTTGCAATGAAAATAAGTAAACAATATTTAAATTTCCTAAGATCTGCACATTTTTCGGATGGCAGCCAAAAACACCTCTCTATCGCTGTGATTTTCGATGAAGTCACCGAAATTAAAATAAGCTTAGATTCTATTATTACTTAGGGTACATTAGCTTTAAGTAGGAAAAGTAGTTAGTGGTAGAATACACACTTAAAATGTGCCCAAATCTTCTACTGTTCTTCGAACATTAGTGTTTGTAGCGATTTTGATGTGCTAGAGTTATTTTCATTAATTCGTTCAACTCCGGCTTTTTTTTTTAGTTCCAAGTGTGCAGCTTTGCAGCGCATCTATTCTAAGTTACGTAAAATACACAACAGATGTCAAGAATTTGAAATGAAGAAAGTAATCATTACGTACTATAGGTGCTTTTTTTGCTCCGATACAGAACAGAATAGAACTCTGCCGCAAAAACAACGATCTAGTACAAAACAGCAGTGCATTTGCTAAGATTGACATAGGTGTCTGTATTCGCTGTGGTAGCACAAGACAGCTGAAAAGAAAGGGGGAAAATAATGAGTATAAACTACCACAATCGATAGAAAATAGAAAAAGAACTAACAGAAAATTAACTCTTTTAACTTTCTCCACATTATGGAGGATTTTTCAAAACATTCAACATAACCTTGAAAAAGCCAAAGCCACCTTACGGCAAAAGGCATCTTTTCATGAGCATATCTTTTTTCTATCAGCACATTCTATAGTTCAGCACGTGAACTACATATGAGGAATAGAATTTCTGTGCTAGTGAATTCACTGGTACAGGAATATTGTTATTTCCAATGTGTATACTCTGTTCTCTGTTCAAAAAACGCGCCTTATGTATTATTACGCATAATTCTACACTAAGCGCCTCTGTATTTGTAGAGGTTACATAAAAGTTTTCTTACCGGCATATGGAGAGGGCGTTTTTGTAGATGAGGCATTTTTCACTATTAATTTTATTATTAACATCATTTTATTAATTAACATCAGTAGACAAAAGATAGCTTTTCATATTTGGCAGAATGATGCAATAGACTGTGAAATTTTCAAATCCGGTGTTAAATCAAAAATGAAAAAATGTCAAACAGTGCATTTATTTAGAGCAGTATATAAGCCACTATTTGTATGTGCATTGAAAATGTAGTGGCTACAAAACGTGGCTGCTATTATATGTACATGGTCTCTGGATTGATCACGGGTAGAAAACTAAGATCTTAGTTCTTTCAATCATATTCAATTCTTTCCGTCACAAAGTTTTCATTTTTGGAGCGCTTCCTCTAAATATTTGTGATAGTCATTCCGTTTGCATTAGTTAGTCTCTACCCTACTCACTGTTTTCCAAAACAAATCTAATCAATTGATAACCAATGTGTATTTTTATCCACTGAAGAATTCTATAAATACTGAATCCCAAATGACTTTTCGTAACAGTTTAAACAGTTAAATTTCATCATTATGAAGTGTGCATTGCTCCTACTCCTGACAATTTTTGTCCTTCCGTGCATTTTTGCCAAGCATGCACGGATTCTAAACGGTCACGATGTCGATACGCTTCGTAGATTTCCCCATCACGTTACAATTCATCCTCATCAAAAAGCGTATGCCCCTACAGACCCTGCCGACCCTACCGACCCTACCGACCAATATTGCTCCGGATCAATTATATCAGATAAATGGATTCTGACGTCCATGCAATGTGTTGAAGGAGGATCTAAATTCGATATTTTGTTTCATCGCAAATATGCTGTCGGTGGTGATGAGTCATTTCAAGTAACAGTTCGTGAAAATGCTGTGCACCGTTATCCAACTGGCTATGATGACCTAGCATTGATCAGATTGCCAGTTAGTCTGATTTTCGACGAAGAAATTGGACCAGTTCATATAGCGTCCGAGGGTAGACTCATGAGCACTTTGGTCGTGATGCCAGGATTTAGCGAACCACTAAACGATAGTTACCCAACCTATGGCCAATATGATGGTAACTCACATTTATTACAATACGGAATGTTTGGGGTAGTGTCCGACCAGATGTGCAAAAATTCCTATGCATCAAATTTCGACGAATTCATTCATATTTGTGTGATGGGCTGGAAAAACAATAATGAAACTCCATGTAATAACAATAGAGGTGGCGGTTTGATCAGTGGATGGCCTATGAATTCAAAGCTGGTCGGAGTGTTTTCGCGAGTATCAAGATGCGAAGAGGGCATGCCATCGATATTTGTGGACATCAGTAAGTATATGGATTGGATTGCTAGTGAAACTGAAAATGATATTAAATTCGACGGGCCATAATAGAATGACGACTATGAATTTTAATGCTTAAGATTTCTTTAAAAATAAAAGCCTACTTACGTTTAAAAATTATGTAAGTCAGCAGTGTGAAAATTGTTTTGTTGTATCTTTTTTATTCAAGTATCAAACCATATCACTTTGAAACATTAAATTTATGATTTACAGTCTCGGTCTTTCTTAATATAATATCTTCCTAAGCTGAAGATCCTTTTGACTAATATTCCTTCTATACGGTGTATTGGTTCAGCACCAAACGACGACAAACATCCCTAAACATTGATAGAGTCGTCTCTGCTTAATAACAGTTGAAGTGTGGCGACAATCAAAATCATTACGCCATACAAATCTCCTGCTATCAGAGCCAATGCGATTTATTTTAAATATTTCTGTGTGAGCTCCATTCTTTCCTTCAAATTAGCTATCATTACAAAGGGCTTTGCCCTGGCTGTCCTGCCATGTAGTCTGCCTTCGACAAGATATCTTCCGACTATTCTTACAAAAATATCGCCACTTCCCCCGAAAAGTCGTTGATAATTTTCGACAGTCGATATTTTGGTCTGCGTTTCGATGCGCGGACAATTTGTCCATCCATACTATAAGCTGTCTTCCCCTCCGATCAGACATCACTTAGTCGCAGTTAAGGTGGTTTGTGCATCGCAAGATATCACGCCAAAAGTGTTTGGCAAACAATAAGAGGATGAATCCTAAGAATTTTATTTTGGCAAGTGGCAGCCGAATGGAGCTTGGAAACCCACCCGTACTGGATGTGCTCAGTGCCGCAGGGGTTTGGATTCTGCAGGCCACAACCTGATTATGACTGGTTGCAGTCGAAGCTTACAGGCTTCCATTATGGAAATTCCAAGGCCACCGAGTTTTCAAAATTGCTTATAGCATCTCCTGTGGATACACGCTTTGAACAGGTAAATACAGCATCCGCTGGAAGTCCAACTACGGCCGTGCCCAGGAAGAAGGTGCTTTTTGGTATGCTGAATCTGAACATCTATGTAAAACAATGGATTATTAGGCACAAGAATCCCATGAAGAACCCCACCTCTGGTTAAGATGGTTTCAACCTGATAATCGTATTTGACCAGAGAAGTTTCTCGATGCTCATGGACAGATATCGAAAAATACTAAATTACTTCTTTTATGCAGCTAAATTTAACCAAAGCAAGGAGAATGTGAAGCATATATTCTCTGCAACTATCTATGGATGTTTATCCAGAGCTAACGGAAAGATCCGATGGAAGTTATCTTCAATAGAGTTTTTTTTTAACTAAAATCGTGCGGATTTTGTCTAAGAGTCCTTGCAAAGGGGTACGCAGACATCATATCTGGACATTTCTATGCCTGAAGATAAAAAATTCATTCAGATCAACTTGCATTATGCCATGGCTTAGTCATTTCTTTTGAGCTGAAAAAACTGCAAGCTTGCCCGCCCATATATTGTACTTATACAGTAACCGTGAGTTCGAGGCAGCAGGGGGCTAAGATCTTTTAGAAGACAGAAGACTTATGTTCTGCCACCACGCTCAGACAGTTTTCAAGCCAGGACATGTCAGCGATCGATATGCAGTTCCGGCGAAAAGGTCGGCTGAAACACACGATTGTCACCTCAGTTTACATTCTTTTTGACTTTTTACTCCCGTTGCCAAGGCCAAAAAGCTGAAGAACCTGGCCCAGAACGCTGAATTGAAGAGACTGAAACTTCTGATGGGATGTGGTGCTAGCTATCACCACACTAGTTAGGTAGCAACAAATGTAACGCCAAAGGGAGCAAACTCTTTGAATCTATAGCTTCAGTGGGGCTATTGACTTTACACATTGCGATTTTTTCCACTTTTGTAATCCTTAAAAGAAGGGTGGTTAGTGAAAAAACATTTTGTTCATATAGAATAATAAAATTAATAGCTGTATGGTACATACCGGATTAGGTCTCACTCTTCGACCACCGCTGCTTAGTATTCGTTTTAGCTACTGATTCAGCAACCGGTGTGGACAGAAAAAATTCAAGGAACACTGGTTAGGCTATGTTCATTCGACTTTTTGCAGACTGAGTATGCCTTAGTGGTAGGATAAAGCCGCCAAAGTCAATAGAATCCCTATTAATTAATTAATGTTTTAATAAAAATAAAGAATATATAATTTAGGTTTTAACAAAAATATATAGTTTAATTGTTATATGTTTAATCTGACAAGATTAAAAGTAGACTAGGCATTCTAAATACATTAAAAACTACAACTTTCTAAGCCTACTGTTTATTTAATTTTGATGTCAGTATAAAGTGTTTGTGGATTGTGAATGTTTAATTGTGAATATTGTATTATGTGTTCGCACACTACTCCTCCTCAAGTATCAGGATAACGCTGAGGTCGAGGGGTATAGTGGTGTGTTAGCCCTGGCGACTACCTGCTGTGCGGGCACGTGCCAAGATAGTCGATGGCCAACTCTCGCGGCCCGTAATCAGCATGCTCTCAAGGCTGAGGCAGTCGCTAGCAGTGCTGCCGAAATGGTCGATAGCCAGGGCATGAATCACGAGATTTTGACAGTTGATATCGCCTATCGTCAAATAAAAATGATAACGACAGTCGCATTTAGAGTGTTGGCATCACAACTTGAACGATATGATGTATCGAAATTTTCCTATTAAAATGCAATTCCATGGTTAAATTTTGGAACATTTTGAGACTTTGACAGTTTTTCATATATCAAATACCAAGGCCTACTACATGTACACAAAATAACAACATGCATCGATAGCTTTCATGCCAAAAATCGACGACACATTGATAGTCGTGAAACGATTTTGTTTCAATCAGTTGTGATTCATGCCCAGCTTTCGGGGCTAGCGGCTGCTGCCATTGGCCACGGTCATAAACATGGCCATGGCGACTGTCTGTACGGGTATGTGCCGAGGGGACGGTTGTCAACTCTCGGGACCGATAGCACTGATAGTCAGCGCGTATTGATGTTGACGTTGTCGATGGCCAGCTCTCGGGGCTGAGGCAGCCACCAGCAGAGCTACCGAGATGGAGCTGGTTTAGACGAGCGATGTTGTGCTTTGTCAGCACAGAGTTTGCTGGCCGATGGTGCTCGTTGCAAGTTTTGACGAGCGATTTCTTGCTGTGCTAGCACACCGTTTTTTGTATTTGTAACAATCGAATTTTGTACCGAAACATTTTTGAGCCTCAAATTATTTCTAAAAAAATGACAGCAAAATCGCTGCCGTGCTCGATGGCTAACTAAATCACTCGTGCTCGCTGTTCCGTTTCGTCCTTTACTTCTCTATCCTAAAAACTCGTGCTGGATCCAGCAAAAAACCGCTCGTCTAAACCGGCTCATGGTCGATGGCCAGATCTTGGCCTTGGCTACCGATGGCGGATTTGTGATGTGTGTGTTTTCCAAATAAAATATTGTATTTGGCCTGTTCCACATGTGTCCTTTTTATTTTTTTATAACAGGCACATTTTTACTAATATTCGAAGAAGTTTTAAATTCATTTTGTCCAAAAATTCATATATCCATACACAATATATATATATATATATATATATATATATATATATATATATATATATATATATATATATATATATATATCATCAAAAAAATTCAGTGACTATTTCTCGGGAACGCGCCATCCGATTGAGCTGAAACTTTCAAGATACATTTGTGTATACGCAGAATAGGTCCAGATCTCACCAAATGTCAATGATCTTTAATCCTTCGGTGCCGGCGACGATTTAATTGATAATTTTATTCTACTTATTATTCTGTTCAAAAAAATAATTTGTGCAAAAATTAAGTTAACGAAATGAATTTTGAACGTGTTTTAAGTGTGAATCGGATATTGTTTTGCAATTTGTTTAACCAATGTGTGCACTACGCACCTAAAAAGAGATCGGGAAAATTTGAAAATGTTTAAACACAAAGCTATCAAATCGTTATGAAACTTTCAGGAAATATTGGTATTATTAAGCTGTAAATTTGTGTTGCTTTTTATGAACATATTTTCAACCCTATAGCTACAGCAGGCGCTGAAAGTGAAAACCTTTCAATCATCGACTCTCCTGAAAAGTTGTCGGTTTTGGAAGAAAAATGCCACTCATATACAAATCTTATTCTTTGTCTACATAGCCAAAGTAAAACATTTGAAGCTTTTCAACGGGCAAGAACGGAAATCCTTCCCCAATTTACCAATATTTTCGGCATCACAAACATCAAATACAGTAAAAATTTACAGAATATATTGATCTTAAGTAGGACCAGGTCTGGTAGAAAAGATTTTGAAATACAGGCAATTCTGCGCCAGTGGCGTCATCTTGAAAAATCACTAAGAAAAATGATTACTTTTGGCGCTATAAATTCCTGATTCAGTCACCAGATTTTGGCGATATCAACACAATAGCTGAACCTTACTCTAAGCCACGTTTGATAGAAATTTGGTTGAAAAATTCGGTTGAAGCTGCCAGCTATGGTAATTTTGGTGTCTTAAATTTTGAAAATTGGCAGTAAAAATTTACAGAATATATTGATCTTAAATAGAACCAGGTCTGGCAGACACGATTTTGAAATTTGGGCAATTCTGTGCCAGTGGTGCCATCTTGAAAAATTACTAAGAAAAATAACTCCTTTTGGCCCTTTAAATTCGGATTCAGTCACCAGATTTTGACGAAATTCACACAGTAACTGAATCCGATTCCTACCAACATTTGATAGAAATTTGGTTGAAAAATTCGATTGGAGCTGCCAGCTATGGTTATTTTAGTGTTTTAAATTTTGAAAATTCGCTCAGGAAAATAAATTTGTTTGCCCTATAGCTTCAAGTGGAGTCCGTTTCATAACGAAATTCATATGGCAAACTGAACTTGTTGTGGCCAATACTCAGCAGAAATCTAGTTGGAAAAAAATCATGGGGTTGACAGCTATAGTTGCTTTTGTATTTTTTTGCATATCTTTAGTAAGCGATTTTATGATAAAATTTTCAGACCATAGTGATCTTGTAGTGAAAATAAACAACAAATATTACGATCTAGAAAATTTGAAAACTATTACGGTTTGTAACCCCAAATCTGTTTTTATCTCTATAACTTCGAATGCAGTCATCGGATCAATACAAAATTCGCAGAGTAGGTTGACTTTAACGTTTGGTAAATGTGACATATTTTTGGTTTCGGTGCTAGCAAAGGGTTAACAGCACGAAGCGTTTTTGTTATTTTTGTACCAATAAATGCTCACATAAACATTTGCAATGAAAATAAGTAAACAATGATAGCGTTTACAGCAGACGTTTAGTCCGCGGACTATACACCAAATTTCACCTAAATTATTTAGTCCACCTGCTGCAAATACTCAGTATCTGTCAGTACACGATTTCAAGTGACCTGACCTAAAATAGGTCGTGGACTATATCGCTGTAAACACACCCAACCTTATAGTCCGGGAGGCAGCGTTGCATTTTGGATGGTGATTTCACGCCGCTTGATTTTGCATGTAGCCGATAGCTCATATATAGCTAGGAATGAAAATAATCGTCAGCTGTCAAAATCGTTGTGGGCCTGGCTGCGAGAACCTGTCAAACATGTAAAAAAATGTTAGCAAAAAAGTGATTTCACGCCGCTTGAAAATTCGTCCAAGCAATGCTTATAGGATAAGAATACATATAAACAAAGTCAGCTGAATAAATAGTGGTGGATTGTACGTCAGCCGAGGGCATAAACCTGTAAAAAAATGATTCATGTAAAGTGATTTCACGCTCGATGAAACTAATACAGCTGACTCTTTATCGTCAGCTGTTTATTTAACGGTAGTAAGACCGTCAGCTGAGCCGTTATAATTGCTGACCTGGTATATTTTGCAATTCAATTATTGGTCTAGCTGACGATTTTTTCCCCTCAATTTCTGTAGATGACGTACATTTTTACTTTTAGAACAATTTCATGTGACTTGGAATCAATTTAGACTAAACTTTATGATTTTAATCTAAATTTTTATTAATAAAAAGTATAATTATGTCGATATAATTATTTTGTTATTTAAGACAGAGGTGAGTGGAAAATAATTATGAATATTATTTACTACTTGCCAAAATATATTGATTATTTATTTGAAACAAACATACATTCTCAAATTTTATTGCTAATAATCAAACTTTCTATATTTAAATTAATCAAATCAATTAATGATTTTCTATATTTTAATTAAATTTTTTATATTTATTGCCATATTTTTCTAAATATTTTTGGTCTAATCCTCTGAGGTGTCCGATTCCAGCTGGTCACTTTCACAGCTATCATCAGACGTATCAAAAGCTGATTCTTCTTCTTCCTCTTCTTCTGTAGTTTCGTCAATATGTTCAATTTCTTCGTCCCCTTCGGTGCTTTCTGGAAATGAAATAAAATTTGGATATAAGAATTATTATTTATCATTGATTTATTCATATGTTTTTATAGAAATTGACAATTACCTGTAGTGTTGACAACGCCTGTCACGCTGGTGATACTCGGTGGAATTTGATTCCCGTCGAACCATTTAAAAACATATTTATCTTCATTCTGTTCCCATCCATAGTCCGTTGGTGCAGATTCAATTGGAACGCTAGATGAGCATGAGCAGAGGTGGGCTATGTAAGATGCACGCAGAATTTGCTGATGTAACTCAGACTTACATGGCGGAAATATCGCTCCATCAATTGAATTTTTGAAATTCAAGACATCACTTTTCACATTGCTACATTTACGTCGCTGATACTTTTAAAGCCATAGACGCTGCAAATGAATTCTTCAATCGTTTTTTCAAGCTCATACATTTCACTATTGTTTATGTTCGCAATATTTGAAAATGCTCTCATGTATGATGCTGAATTTATAAAAATTTTGTAAGGATTTTTTTTGCCTCGTCTCACAGTGGTCAAAAATCCCAAAAAGCTGGCCAAAAGTCGATAATGTTGTTTAATTTGTCTAAAACTTGACACTCAGGGGTTTTCGAGGTCGCTGATTACGAATTCGATATTGAATTTGCCGAAAACAAAATGGCGAATTCAAAATGGCGGACGACTTTCAGAAAATTACAATAGATTTACTCTTAAAATTGGATACAGGGATTTTCGAGGTCACTGATGAAAAATTTGATATTGAATTTGCCGAAAGCAAAATGGCGTATTCAAAATGGTGAACAACTTTTGGAAATCTACAACAGATTCACTCTTCAAATTGTATACGGGGGCTTTCGAGGTCTCTAATTACAAATTTGATATTAAATTTGTCAAAAACAAAATGGCGGACGACTTTCGGAAAACTATAACTGATTCACTCTTCAAATTGTAGCCAGGGGTTTTCGAGGAAGCGTTTATGTAGATGTAGAGGTAGTGTACGATTTAAATCACAAAACTTACATTATAAATATCAAAATCAATTTATTCATCAAAACATTAAATTAATTAAACACACTCTTCCTTTCTTAGCAAAAATTATAATTCAATCAATTTCAGACTCAGTGTCACTGCAATCTACTTCGTCTGTAGATGAAGCTGGAACATCAGCTTTTTTAATTGAAGGTTCTTTCAATAGCTCTATCGCTTCAGGTAACAACGATCTCATTTTTGTCGTAGGCAGTTTTCGCAGGCTTGAAATGAGAACATCGGATTTAACTAACAATCTGCAGAAAACGTCTTCCATAGTTTTAGTCCTGCTACATTTTCGGGTAAAATCTTGTCAAATTTTTTTAATAAATTTGTTGCAAGATTCTTGGGCCTCTTCAGATATTTGTCCTATGGGCAACAGGGACGACTCTATAATTTGTGACCCATGTATTAAAATTTTATGTATACTAGTTGGCATGTAGTACCATGGATACAGTTCAATGAATCTTCGCGCAGTTGACACAGCATACTCTTCAAATTTTACTATGTTTATATCAAAGCCACACAAAATGCCCTGAAGTATCACATGGAACCTGTCAATCAAATTTTGGTCTATTCCCGTAATGGACGCTGAGACTCGAGAATTGGCAAAGAAACGGCGCGCTGTATTTCCGTCATTAGAACTTCCATATCCTTGTTTTGGGCCATCTGCTAACAATTTTAATTGCTGCTGAAAACCAGTTTGTTGCAGTATTAATATCGTGCACTGTACAAGGAGCGTTTCGGGGCGCATCTGAACATTACATCTGAAATAATGGCTCAAAGTCAAACCGGCAACTTTCGGCAGCTAATTTTCAGATATGTTATAAGTGAGCATATAGTTTTTCATCCGTAATTCAATACAGGGCCCGATCTAGCAAGATATTTTTTTAAACTCTTTTTTATCAGCGTGAAATAATATGAAAATCAAAAAACTGCAGTCAATTGATCAATTATTTACAACCTTTATCTTTGTCATATTTATTTATGTTATACTATTCTTGAAAGTACTTACATTCACGAGAACAATCCATTTTGTTTCATTGGAATTCACTTTATTAAAGAACAATACACTTTCGAAAAACTGTTTTTTTTTTCAGTCGCGATCTACGCACGTTTCGATGCGTTTAGCATCTGTAAAGGAGAAAGGAAAAAAACAAGCTTAGAAGAGTACCTGCCTTCCCCTATCGATCTAAAACGATGCCAGGACTACCACTGCACTCATTTACATCTTAAAATGTGTCCTGAAAAAAAATTTTTTTTTTGCATTATGACCAGCTTTTTGGGATTTTTGACCACTGTGCGTCTGTATAATGCCGGACTAAAGTCACATCCTGTGAACGCGTGGAACCCTGGTAAAGATGAGCATAAGGTATTTTCGAGCATTTCGTACAATCTATTAATATTAATGTATCGTTTAGCATTACCGGTTCCACAGAGAATGCTAATTTTTAAATTTCTGCGAATATGCTGCATGTTGCCCAATAATGTAATCAAAATATCAGTGTCCGAGCATCTTATAGTCACGTGTGCATCAAAATCGATATGACAAACATGGAAGACCATTTTTGTGTCACTTTCGTTGTGAGCCTTTCAGTCTAAATCCGGAGTTACACATTTTATTATTTTTTCATTTTGATTCACGTACTTATAGCATGATTCATATTTGATGTAAATGGTTTTCTCGCCAATGAAAGAAGCCATACAACTATTTTCGCAGTCATTACAAAGAAACTTTACTAATGCATCCTTGAAGTTAATGTTTTTCATTTCGTTAACGAAATTTGATGGCCGCACTTGATCCGGACTTTTCATATTAAAATATTCACCTGATATCGTTCCTCTCATTGTATTTTCATTGTCTTTTATCGATGGCGAAAAATATCGATCAAATGATATTATAACAGTACGATCAGTGGTGGCAGTGAAAATTTTAAGCAGTTTTCATGAAATGCTCCCAAACGTTAGTGGAATATCCGTCATGGAATGTAAAATAAAAAATCCATCATATATCATTACATCACATGCTTCAGGTGCATTGAATTCTATATTTTCTTCTAAGCATTTCAACAATACAGATTTGTCAGTTTTACAAATCATTCCATCTAAATGACACATAGCTAATGGAACTGGTGTTAGCGGATATGTGAAAACTGCATCAATGTTCAGTGTTGTTTGTAATGACAATAATAGCAACTGCCCAAATAGATCGCGCTGCATTCGTACTTCAACGATTTTCCCAGCTACATACATTTTTACTAATTTTCGAAGAAAATTATTACTAATTTTCGAAACATTTCGATCCGATTGGGCTGAAATTTTCGGAAAACGTAGATGTATATTGTAGGTATTTAGATACCCTAAACCTTTTGGAGGCGGCGAGTGTTTAAGTGAATTTTGAGGTACTCCTTTATTTCCAAGCAGTGTAATTTTTTGTTGAAATAAATGTTTGGAAATGAAAACTTATTATGTTTTAAGGTTGGCTATGTTAACAAATTGAAAATTTTGAGCCACGCGTGGATGCAGCGTGCCCAAAAGTAGGCAAAGATTTTTTTTCACATTTTGATTTGTCATTACTTCTGACAAAAACATTGGATCATCGTGAAATTTGCAGAGCATATTGATATTGAGTAACATTTAACACACATGGAATTTTAAAATAGTGCGGGTAACCCTGTAGCTACGGCAGGCTCCTGAAAAAAACCTTCAAAACATTGACCCTCCTGAAAAAATTTGTGATTTTTGAATAAAAATTTAAATCATTGATAAATTTTGACCATTGTCCATCATGTCAAATTAAAATTTTGAAAATTCCGGTTTGCACAAGAACGGCAACCCATCACCAAATTACCTCTATTTTCAGCACTTGAAAGCTCTGTTCACGAGAACTGACGACCAAATTATTCGATCATAATAAAATTTACAGAACGTATTGGTATTAAAAAGGACCAGGTCTGATAGAAGTGATTTTGAAATGCGGGCAACCCTGTGGCAGTGGTACCATCTTGAAAAATCACTGAGAAAAAAAAATGGTTTTTGGCCTTTAACTTCCGATTCAGCCATCAGATTTTAACAAAATTCACACAGTACTTGGATCTTACCTTAGATAACATTTGATGAAAATTTGGCTGAAAAATTAGAATAGGACTGTCAGCTATGGTGATTTTTGTCTCATAAATCTTGCAAATTTGCTCAGCAAAATAAAGCTTTTTTTCCTATAACTTCCGGTCCAGGGTACAAATCAAAACGAAGTTCATGCAGTAAATGGACCTTAATGTCAAGTAAATGTCATTGGAATTTCGTAGAAAAATCATAAAAGGGCTGCCAGCTATGATTATTTTTGTAATTTTTTGGAATTTCTTTACAGAGCGATTATGTCATTAGATTTGCAAATGGGAATGATATTGCAATGAAAATTAGCAACAAATATTAACACTTTAAAAATTTGAAAAGTTTTGAGGGTGGTAACCCAAAAATTCTTTTCACCCGTATACCTTCCAGCGCAGTGATTCAATCGAAACGAAATTTACTGGTTAGGTTCAACTTAACGGGAAGCAGATTTGGTATATATTTTCCTTTGCTGCTGACACAAGGTAACCAGCATTAGCCATTTTCGTAAATATTGCACCAACAGATGCTTCAAATCACGTACTTATATGCAAAGCATTTACGATAAAAATAAGAAACCAATTTTTAAATTTTCCGAGTTTTGAACATTTTTCGGATGGCAGCCTCAAACAACGTTTAACCGCTGAAACTTTCGATGAAATCCTCCGATGAGAACGAAATTCAAAGGATAAGTTGATTTAAGTATGAGCTTGTTATGGTAAACTTATTGCTGCTTCGTTGGGAAAGTGTTGCCAGCACTGAACATTTTCATCATTTGTGTTATAGTTGAGTTTTGTTGCTTGGGATAAAGAATGGTTGATATGATTCTACAAAAAAGTGTATTACGTCTTTCTACATTGTCACTCAAAGACAATTTTTTCGAAAATTAGTTTTCTAGCGATTCTGATGCGCTAGACTTTTTATTTGTTATTTACGGTTTAACGTTCATGGTGGAAAATTTTGCTAAGTAGTATAATTTCATTGATATAAACATTAAGAAACTTTTGTTTACAATGGTGTTCCAATAATTTTAAAATCCAATATAAAACACAGTCTAATTTCATAGTTTTCAGTTATCATTTCTGTCGGCAATCCCCAATGACTGTCCGATGTTCTAGTTTTAAATCTTTTTTTTCGCCTGCTTTTAGGGACATAGCGGTACCTACAAACGTACCCCTTTCCTTTGCGGTTGAGGTGAGCAACAATTGTATGCTTGAACTTCCTTTTTATACGGCTGGTCGAACGTTTGGATGAATTTGGTGACAGAATTTGGCAGATTGATATGTGTAGTATAAAAAGCAGTTCATTTTATTTTCAAAAGCTCATAATTAACTATAGTTTTGGGATTTCAAAATTGTTGCAGTGCAATCTTTGCAGTGTCCTTAATTGAAGCTTGAGTGGCCGAGTGGGAAAAGTGAGTCGTCGAACTTATCACTTCACACCCGTATGACCGTATACGGTATGAAGTCTCTACTAAATTCATTATTTTGTTTTTCTTCTTTTTGATAAGATTCCCAATTATTTTCTCGTCAAATCCATTCGTTTTCGCGGTATCTTTAATATATTTAACTTATGCATCAAAACTTTCCTGACCCATGGGTACTGCTAACAGCCAGTGAATCATCGAGCTATAGGGCGCTATTTGGTGGGAATGCCAATGATCAGACGGAGATGGTGTTCTCTGGGTGTGAGTATGTGTGGGCTTTTGGTACTTATTAAACCCAAGAAGACTTTCTTTCCTGATGATCATCAAATCCAAGAAGAAGGGTATTCTTTCGTTGTTCAAAATTGGATATCTTCTCCAAAGTTATTGCCAAGCATCTTTTTTTACGATAGCCAAGATGTCGTCTACATATTTCATACATACACGGGAAAGCAAACTTTCTTCATGAAGATTCTTTTCAAGTTTGTCCATAAACCTCTCACTCATAAGTGAGGAAGAAGGATTTGCATGGCGACACTTTTAGTAGCTTTCAAGTGCTTCCCTCTGAAAGTAAATAGTTTTCACTCATGAAACCAAGGCATGTTTCAAATAGTAATATTCTCTGGCTGTGACAGCGGAATAGCTCACCGCAGGGGAAGGTGAGCTATTTTTTTCTATTAGCCAGACCTCAAAGAACGCAAGAGCCTGTTTTACAAAAACGCTTGAAAACAGAGTCTAGATATCAAATGATACAGCTAGCTCATCTTCCTCTATTGTTGCCACTCTTCCAAGCTGCTCTATCACCGTCTCGATTTTCAACTGTTCTATAATCCATTTTGCGATTCTTTTTGTTGGAGCGTTTGTAGCAGCGGCAGTTTCCCTTAGCTCACTTCCTTCTTTGTGTTTCTTTGGAAGGCACTTAATTCTTGGCAATGACGGGTTTGAGACTCGTAGCTTGATTACCTCTCCAATAGTCATTTTGCACTCTTTCGAGACTCTTTACAATCGTTTGATAGAGTTACATAAAGGATCTTTTCTTAGCTTATAGCTATCCTCGTTGTTGAGCTTTGTCAGCGATTGATTATGGAAAAGCTCAACAACGGAGATTTCCATGAGTTAAAGAAAGATCCTTTGTCAGAATTTATGTTTGAAAGTGTTTAAAAGCCAATATGGTTTATGATAGAACTATTTTCAAATTCATTGTTCATCTTGTGTTTCGCCGATCCAGGAAAACTTCCTTGCATTTCCATCTCTAATTAAAAATGATGTTTGAATAATATGTCAGCTACATACACTCATGCATTTTACTTTAGCTACTTTCTTGCTATCCTCCAGACCATGAGCAGCAAACAGCTGCTACTACAGCAGCTATTCTGAAATCTTGGATAGCACCACTGTCAAATTGCAAGCACCAAAAAGCAGCCATTTTGTGCCATTGTACAGTCAGAGCTGCCAAAACAGCAGCTATAGCAAGAGCCTTGAATAAAATTTTGATTTCCTAAACAGCTTTGTTTTTCTGTAGAGGCGATCAATAATGAGATATTTACAAAAAGTCGCTTTTGGTGAACTTTGACCCTATGTAAAAAGTTACGCAGCACTCGGATCGATGGGAAGTTTTGACATTTTGTTCAGCAAGTCAGTATCAAAATTCACATTAAAATCCAGCTTTCCCCAAATTTTTCCGAGGCACCATGTCAAATTTTCCTGTACTAATACATATAACTATATACATATCTTCTGATTATTGTGCAGAATTATTCTGTTCCGAACTGGACGTTGGGCTGTGTACCAACCAGTTCACATGAGGTGAAAGCTGCTGTTTGGAACTTATCTTTGATATCGTATACACCGAACGTTTAGTCCGCGGACTAAACACCAAATTCCACCTAAATTTTTTAGTCCACGTGGTGTATACACTCGCGGACCGACCTAAATTTAGGTCGGTCCACGATTTCAAGCGACCTGACCTAAATATAGGTCGTGGACTATAATCGTTGTAGACACACGCGACCTAAACATTGATTTTTGCGCGACTATTAATAATGTATGTATGTTGAATATAAGCTCATAACATTCCCCTTTGACACAAAATCATTGAAATAAACATGTTTGAGAGACAAATGAAACGATAATGCATGAAGATAGTGCATGAAGGAAAATTAAACTAAATGACAGCTGTCATATACGAACGAGGACTAAATTTCACCTAAGCAAATTTTAGGTCAGATCGGTGTATACACCTGAGAACTAAGTTCATTTAGTCCGCGCTTTAGGTCAGGCCACTTTTGGTACGACCGCTGTAAACCTGCACTTTATTCGTTTGTTATGACATTTGATGTTGTCATCCTTTGACATATGTCAGGTCTGTTCACGTACTTTCAGTCACTGAATTTTACTGAATATTCCTGAATCACGTGGTGGGGAAGTTCATGAAAAGTACGAAAACGTTCTCATTGTATTTCCTGAAAATTGACAACCAAAAGTGTAAGTTGTCGGTTTTCGAGAGAACAATAGTGATTATAAGCGTTGATAAATTACCGCCACAAAAATATTCGACCTCCATACCAACATTTTTGTAAAAAATATGTTGCTTGCCGCGCACATTTGAAAATATTTACTCACGCCACACCGTTTGACACTTTTCAGTATTTTCCAGTAGCTGAGACCCTACTGAATTTTACTGAAAGAAGGGAAATTTTAAGTTTTCAGGAAAACAGTGTACAAAAACGGCTTCATTGCAATTAAAGTACGCGACCAGACCTATCATCTACAATTCACCACGTTTAAAGTATGTTCAGCAAAAAGCAGCGGCACTCAAACTTAGAAGTAGATTCTTTTTTATTTCAAAAATACCGATAAGTTTGAATCTATATAAATTGAAAATTACGGTTTATGAAAGAAGTTCGTTTGATTATTTGCTATTGTCGTTATCATTTCCGAATTCGACAAATTTCTTTTTCCATTTTATTTTTCCATCGTCATTTAGTAGTTATATTTGCTAGTAAGTCGAAATTAAGACGTGAAATAGAAGTTTGTCTTATAATTTCGCGACTTTTAGTGTAAAAGGAAAGATGTTGTATAAAACAGTTGCCTAGACCATATTTTTCCAACTTTAAGCAAACATCTTTTGACAAAATTCGCTCAGCTACGGTAGATACTGATGTTTGTGGCCACAAAAGCACAGTTTTGATAAAGGAAGTGTAACTCTGATAACAGATAAGGAAGTGTAACTCTGATAACAATCGTAAGGAAACCCAGATACAAACATCAATTAAATTACGTATTACTAAATGAGAAGCTGGTCAATGAATCTTGGATGGATTTATATTTATTTATAATTTGATTGCGGAATGTGAATTCACGTTTACGGCACGTGCTAGACTCGTAAATTTTCGGAAATTGAAACCATGGATAACGATTGGGCTTATAAAGTCAATAAAAAAGAAAAAGAAATTCAGCATTACCTGGAAAAAAATAGCCAAGTAATGAGAGAAAAAGTATTCTAACTAACAAAGGCAAACTATATCAAAAGACTGCTCCAGTTTAATAACGGGCTAAAAGTAAAACCCTGCATACCGACATTTGTCAAACACGCTGTTATTTACTTAGTCGAACGTTTGCCATTTTAGAGTGTTGATCGTTTAACAGTCGAACAGTCGCTGTTGGAGCAACAAGCTGTTGATGATTATGTTTCGGAAAAAAATTCTTCAGGGATGAGTTCCATTTCTCGCTTATTGGATACGTTAATAAGCAAAACTGTAAAATATGGGGCTCAGCAAATCCACAAGTGATCGTAGAGAGGCCATTACATTCGTAAAAAGTCACTGTGTGATCGGGCCGTATTATTTTGAGAACGATCAAAGACGAGCCATCGCCGTCAATTCTGAGCACTATGGCTGCATGTTCACCGATTATTTTTGGCCAGAAATCGAAAATTATGATCTTAACAATATGTGGTTTCAGCTGGATGGGGCAACGAGTCACGTTATACTGGCAAATCGAGCTCTTTTGCAAGATAAATTTCCAGGACGTGTAATTTCGCGATTGGCTGATGTGAATTGGCCTCCGAGATTCTGCGATTTAATGCCTCTAGATTTCTTTTTGTGGGGAGTACACGAAAGGTCGTGCTGATGCAAACAATTTCCAAACTCTGCACGAACTGAAAGCCAATATTCGTGAAGTCATGGCCGAGATATTGCCCGAAATGTGCCGGAAAGTTATTGGAAATTATCTCCAAAAGATTGTGTCCTGTAACGAATCCCGTGGATGTTTGAACGATATTGTGTTTCACATACCATGGCAAGGATCAATCTTTACAATGAAATAAAAATTATATCCCTTTCTTTCATACTTTGTGTGTTTTTTTAAGTTTACTGTTGCAACCATGAAATGAATAACCCATGGAAACAAAGCCGTAAAACTCCGGAAAACCTTAAATTTGACTAAAGAAAAAAACAAAAACCAATACAAAGGTCCAGGGCTGGAATATGGATTAACTTTGCTAACTGCTACTGAAAATGCTGGTGAAATGGCGAACGTTTTGAATCTTCACTTTTTGAATCTTCGAACGTTTTGAATCTTCACAAACAACAGTGCTTTTGCTAAGACTGACATAGGTTGCTGTATTTGCTTTAGTATCACACAACAGCTGAAAATAAAGAAAGAAAATAACGAATATACACTACCACAATCGATAGAAAATAGAAAAAGAACTAACAGAAAATTATTTCTTTTAGCTTTGTATACATTATGAGCGCTTTTTCTAATTTCCTAACTACCAAAACATTCAACATAACCATGAAAAACCCAAAGCCACCTCACAGAAAAAAAAACAACTTCTCATGAGCTTTTCTTTTTTCCATCAGCACATTCTACACTTCAACACGTGAACTACAAATGAGGAATAAGATTTCTGTACTAGTGAATTCACTGGGATAGGATTGTTGTTGTTTCCAATGCATATATCCTATTCTCTACTGGATAGAGGAGCAAAAAAACACGCCTATTATTTTTAATTTTCTGACTCATATGAATGACATGTTCACGCAGCATAAATAAGACTGTACCTCATGATTAGCATTGGCGCGAAGTGACGTTTAGCATAGAATAAAGCTTGATAGCGATGACAGAATAGATGATTATACATTTTATAACTTACAACGTACAAAAAACAAGTTACATAGCATTTTCTCCTATACACAGCGTAGTTTACTGGGAAATCTGGACAAACCTTTATATCTACTTTCCAACATAGTTTCGCAAGATGGTCAATGAGACCATCTCTCTACCAATCCGAATGAGGCAGTTAGGATGGAGTCATTATACACTCTAAAAAGTGGGTCTAAAATCAATTCTTTGATAACAGGAAATATATTCATTTTTCTGTTTAAAGTAACGAATCACAATTTTTTTACCGAATTTTTGAAGAAAATTCACTATTAAACTCGTTTCGCAATTCATATTTCTTTATATATATATATATATATATATATATATATATATATATATATATATATATATATATATATATATATATATATATATATATATATATATATATATATATATATATATATATATATATATATTTATATATATATATATATATATATATATATATATATTTATATATATATATATATATATATATATATATATATATATATATATCAGCAAAATTATTAAGGGAGATAATCTCTGGAGTGGCCGAACCGATTGAGCTGATATTTAGCCTTTTGGTGGCGGCGGGCACTTTAGTGAATATTCAAGTACTCCTATGTTTCCAAGCCGTGTAAATTTTTGTTAAAAAAAGTATTGGAAATGAAAATTTATTACATATGTTCTTAGCTTGATTATGATAAAATATTCGGAATTTTGAGCCGTGGGTGGTGAGTGCCTAAAAGTAGGCAAGGAATTTTTTACAAATTTTAATTTGTCATAACTTCTGACAAAAACATTAGATCATCGTGCAAATTGCAAAGCGTGTTGATTTTGTACAAGACTTAGCAGATATGGATTTTCAAGACAGTGCGGGTAGCCCTGTAGCTACGGCAGGCTCCTTTGACATATTTTAACCGTTGATATATTTTAACCGCATTGATATATTTTAACCGTTACCCATCATGTCAAAACAAAATTTTCAAAATTCCAGTTTGCACAAAAACGGCAGCCCATCACCAAGTTACTTCTATTTTCAGCACTCGAAACTTGTGTTCACGAGAACTGAAGACCGCATAATTCAGTCAATATGATGTTAACAGGACATATTGGTATTAACTAGGACCAGGTTTGATAGAAGTGATTTTGAAATGTAGGCAACACTGTGGCAGTGGTACCATCTTGAAAAATCACTAAGAAAAAAACTGCTTTTGGCCTATAAATTCCGATTCAGCTGCCAGATTTCAATAAAATTCACACAGTATTTGGACCGTACCTCAGACAACATTTTATTGAAATTTGGTAGAAAAATTAGACTAGAGTTGCCAGCTATGGTGATTTTTATCTCCTAAATCTTACAAATTTTATCAGCAAAATAAAGCTTTTTTCATTATAACTTCTGGTCCAGTCATGAAATCAAAACGAACTTCATGCAGTTAATGGACCTTAATGTAAACCAAATGTCGTAGGAATTTCGTAAATAAATCATGAAAGGGCTGCCAGCTATGACAATTTTCGCAATTTTTTGGAATCTCTTTACCAAGCGGTTATGCCATTCGATTTGCAAATGGGAATGATCCTGCAATGAAAATTAACAACAAATATTAATGTTTTGAGCATTTGAAAAATGTTAAGGTTGGTAACTCTAAAATTCTTTTCAACTGTATAACTTCCAGCGCAGTGATTCAATCGAAACGAAATTCACAGGGTGGGTTTAACTTAACGTGAAGCAGATTTGGTATAGATGAGTATTTTGCTTTGCTGCTAACACAGGATAGCCAGCATCGGACATTTTCATAAATATTGCACCATCAGATGCTTCAAATCACATACTCAAATGTAAGCATGTGCAATAAAAATAAGGAATCAATTCCTTAAATTTTCCGAGTTTTGAAATTTTTTCGGATGGCAGCCTTAAACAACGTTTAACCGCTGAAACTTTCGACGAAATCCTGCAATGAGAACGAAATTCAAGGGATAAGTTAATTTAAGTACGAGCTTGATATGATAAACTTATTGCTGCTTCGTTGGAAAAGTCCTGCCAACACTGAACATTTTCATCATCCGTGTTATAGTTGGGTTTTATTGCTTTGGATAAGGAATAGTTAATATGATTGATATAATATGATGGTCACTCATAGACAATTTCTTCGAAATTAAGTTTTCTAGCGGTTCTGATGCGCTAGACTTTTTACACATTGGATGCGTATTTTTTGCTTTTACGCCATATCATCTGAATAATAAATACGGTTTTGTAAACCTTTAGCAAAAAGAGTGTAAATTTATTACTTCGCTGCTCTCATTTAAACCAAAGCTGTAAAATTGTATTATTTGCTCGAATTTGACTTATTATTGATGTAACATTGTGACGAAAGACGGTAATTTGGCTAGACTGAGTGAGTCTGATGTTTTATGATCGTTGCTTGCATTTTCGTGAAATGAGTGTAGAAGTGTAGCCATAATTTAATTAGAAGTGTAGCTATAAGTGACATAATTTAATGTATATATGTGTATATATTAAATTAAAATAAATTACAAGCTTAAAAGAACTGCAAAAAGCTTTTGTATTTGACAAGAAAAATATCTAGATTTTGCTACATAGATTTCAAACGATTCCGTCCTAAATTTACGTCTTTTTAGGGTAAAATTACACGATTTGCTCGTAAAAACAATTACACATTTGACGTAAAATATTCTTTCTACGCACTTTTGTAAATTTACATCTTTAATAGTAGGAAACCAGTTTCCTACTATTTTAAGGGTCAAATTCAACCAAAACTTTTTTGAGTGTACATATGTAGATAAAAAGTTTTGCAATAGTTTACCACGTGATATAAAAAGAGCTCAGAATGTAAAAACATGTAAAGCAAGTGCAAAGAAATTGAATCATAATATTACATATTACTTTTGGTTTACTTTTGGCCATTTTTATACTTTCTGGATGTTCTTCTAAGTTGTTGGTTTTATATTTTGCTTTGTTATTCTTGGAGCAATTTTATTATCTCTTCTACATACTTTGTATGAATCAAAGTGCAAATACTGTATCATTCTTTTTGTTCATGGCCAATTGCTATTATCATAGATGAAATAATTGGTATAATTGGTATAATTTTGAATTACTAATATAACGCTATGCTACGTCAAAAACTGGAACCTAGATAATTATATATTTAATATAATGAAGTAGCTATTGCAGTCACCAGACCTTAACTCTAATGAACATTTTTGGTCACCATACATATATTAGATGAAGAAAATGTTTTAATATTATGCTAATAATACTCCTAATAGTTAAACTATTTTTTAAGAAAAAAGGCGCACTTTATTCAATATATAAGATATTTAGACACATTTTATAATTTTTTATAATAATCTTTTTATAATTTTTTCCACTACTCCCCCTGTTAAAGTATAGATTTTGAGTTAGGAGTGAAGAGTCATCAAAATAATAGTAAAGAAAACGAAAAAATAAGCATATTGATCGACAAAGGCATATTTAAGTTAACATTTATATCAATTAGTATTATATTGAGGCTAAGGTCTGGTGACTGTGATAGCTACTTCATTATATTAGAAACATAATTATCTAGGTTGCAACTTTTGACATAGCATTAGTCCCGAGTTTCACATTGTAAGGCTCCATGAACCCAAGAAACTTGGAATAACATATTTCCTTAATCTAACATGCAACTAACATATTTCTGGTTTCTTTATTTAAGAGTGAAATGGGTTGAATTTGTTTCAGTGTACAAGAGTTGGAAATGTGTATATCACTTGCAATAACTTTGGGAAGAAGCTAAGTTTTAATTAATTAATTTCCTCTTATTGTAAGCAGTTAGAGTTTGTTTATGTTTTGGGTGTTCTATTAGTTCTTTTTTTGAAATGTATACTAATGTTAGACATTTATTTAGTAAAACCTGTCGTTTCCCATTGAGCTCACTCGGTTAGTAGTTACATTGCAAATATCATAAACGAAGTTTCCGGCTGGGGATCGTCGACTAAGTTTACTCGTTCAATTAAGTATAAGTTGGTTTGCGTACTGTTTCCTATTTGGTTTTGAGATTTTCGTTCCAAGGAAATTATTAAATATCATTGCTTGTACTT
>OZ022263.1:99834389-99976889 GCA_963978885.1 Nemotelus pantherinus | reverse complement strand
TTGTTTCCAATGCGTATACTCTGTTCTCTGCTGAATAGAGGAGCAAAAAAACGCGCCTTATGTATTATTGCGCATAATTCTACACTAAGCGCCTCTGTATTTGTAGAGGTTACATAAAAGTTTTCTTACCAGCATGTAAAGAGGGCGTTTTTGTTATGTATTGTTCGTGTTTTGTAGTTGGGGCATTTTTCACTATGAAAATTATAATTAACATCATTTTAATAATTAACATCAGTAGACAAAAGACAGTTTTTAATGTTTGGCAGAATGATGCAATAGACTGTGAAATTTTCAATCCGGCGTTAAATCAAAAATGGAAAAATGTCAAACAGTGCATTAATTATATGGCAGTATATAAGCCACTATTTGTATGTGTATTGAAAATATAGTGGCTACAAAAAGTGGCTGCTATTATATGTACATAGTCTCTGGATTGATCAGGCGTATAAAGCTAAGATCTTAGTCCTGTCAATCATATTCAATTCTTTCCCTCTCAAAGTTTTCATTTTTGGAGCGCTTCCTCTAAATATTTGTGATAGTCATTCCGTTTGTTTTCCAAAACAAATCTAATCAATTGATAACCAATGTGCATTTTTATCCACTGAAGAATTCTATAAATACTGAATCCCAAATGATATTTCGCAACAGTTTAAACAGTTAAATTTCATCATTATGAAGTGCGCATTGCTCCTACTCCTGACAATTTTTGTCCTTCCGTGTATTTTGGCCAAGCATGCCCGGATTCTAAACGGTCACGATGTCGATACGCTTCGTAGATTTCCCCATCACGTTACAATTTATCCTCGTCAAGATGCGTATACCCCTACCGACCCTACCGACCAATATTGCTCCGGATCAATTATATCAGATAAATGGATTCTGACGTCGATGCAATGTGTTGAAGGAGGATCTAAATTCGATATTTTGTTTCATCGCAAATATGCTGTCGGTGGTGATGAGTCATTTCAAGTAACAGTTCGTGAAAATGCTGTGCACCGATATCCGACTGGCTACGATGACCTAGCATTGATCAGATTGCCAGTTAGTTTGATTTTCGACGAAGAAATTGGACCAGTTCATATAGCGTCCGGGGGTAGACTCATAAGCACTTTGGTCGTGATGCCAGGATTTAGCGAACCACTAAACGATAGTTACCCAACCTATGGCCAATATGATGGTAACTCACATTTATTACAGTACGGAATGTTTGGGGTAATGTCCGACCAGGTGTGCAAAAAAGATTATGGATCAGATTTCGACGAATATATTCATATTTGTGTGATGGGCTGGAAAAACAATAATGAAACTCCATGTAATTACAATAGAGGTGGCGGTTTGATCAGTGGATGGCCTATGAAAGCAGAGCTGGTCGGAGTGTTTTCGCGAGTATCAAGATGCGAAGAGGGCATGTCATCGATATTTGTGGACATCAGTAAGTATATGGATTGGATTGCTAGTGAAACTGAAAATGATATTAAATTCGACGGGCCATACTAGAATGACGAATATGAATTATAATGCTTAAGATTTCTTTAAAAATAAAAACCTACTTACGTTTAAAAATTATGTAAGTCAACAGTGTGAAAATTGTTTGGTTGTATCTTTTTTATTCAAGTATTAAACCATATCATTTTGAAATATTGAATTTATGATTCACAGTCTTGGGTCTTTCTTAATATAATATCTTCCTAGGCTGAAGATTCTTCTGACTTGATGTTGTCTTACTTTTTCTTGGCTAATATTCCTTCTATACGGTGTATTGGTTCAGCGCTAAACGACGAAAAACATCCCTAAACATTGTTCGAGTCGTTTCTATGCTTAATAACAGTTGAAGTGTGGCGACAATCGAAATCATTACTTCTTGGTCGCCTATCAGAGCCAATGCGATTTATTTTAAATATTTTAAATATATCTGTGTGAGCTCCATTCTTTCCTTCGAATTAGCTACCATTGTCCTGGCTTGTCCTGGCTGTTCTGCCATGTAGTCTGCCTTCGACAAGATATCTTCCGACTATTCTTACAGAAATATCGCCACAGAGTCGATATTTTGGTCTGCGTTTCGATGCGCGGACAATTTGTCCATCCATACTACGAGTTGCCTTCCCCTCCGATCAGACATCACTTTGTCACAGTGAAGGTGGTTTGTGCATCGCAAGATATCACGCCAAAAGTGCCAGGCATACATAGATACAGTTGGGGACAAAACTCTCCATACACCCTCAAAATTTCATAAATTTAGTAGAAAATGCAAATATTTATGAGAATTTTATGTGCAACTTTACTGCAAATGTATTTTTATTAACATTAATTTTGAAAAAAAATTACATTAATTAACTTATAACCGTAAAAACACCAGAAATACGAAATTCAGCAGGGACAAAAGTGTTCATCCATTTATCAGATAGTGTACTCTGGTCTTCATTGCATTGCTTTACTGTTGTTTTTCTTCAAAGAACCGTTGTATTTCCTATGAAATGCGTGAATGCGACCTAGTGATTAGTTTGTTTTAGTAATCTGTGAGCAAAGCGAGTGAAAAATGAGCAAGCGCAAGGAAGTAAATGTTGAAATAAAAAAGTTAATTATTGCTGAGCACAGAAATGGAAAATCATACCGCGCAATTGGAGTTTTGTTTAATTTATCCCATGCCACTGTCCAATACATTGTTCAAAAGCATAAGAACACAGGATCAGTTGAAAATAAGCCAAGAAATGGACGACCAAAGAAACTTTCCAGGCGGGATATCAGCATGATCTTAAAAGAGGTCGACAAAAACCCAAGGATCACTGGTCGGCAACTGGCGGAACATGTCGCTAATACTTCGAATAATTGTGTTTACCCTAAAACCTTCCAAAGAATCTTACGTTCCTATGGATATGCAAGTAGAGATCCCCGTAAAAAATCGCTAATATCTGAAAAGAATAGGCAGCTTCGACTTGAATTTGCAAAGCGATATTTAGGAAAGGATTTAGAGTTCTGGAAAACTGTCTTACTTACTGATGAAAACAAGTTCAACTTGTTCGGTAATGATGGCAAAGAAAGAATCTGGCGAAAAAAGGGAACAGAATTGCAACTGAAGAATTTGATACCAACAGCAAAACACGGGGGTAGCAATGTGATGATGTGGGGTGGAAATGCAGCTGGTGGGGTTGGCAGATTGGTTTTTATAGACGGTATTATGGACCAATACTATTATAAAAGACTGTTAGAAGAACACTTGCAACCTTCCGTGGACAATAAGGGTCTTGGCCAGCATTGGATATTCCAACAGGACAGCGATCCCAAACATACTGCACGTTTTGTAAAGAACTGGTTGCTTTATTATGCATCAATGCAGCTGTATTCTCTTTCTCAGTCGCCAGACTTAAACCCCATTGAACATATTTGGGAACTTATGAAAAGAAAAATCCCGAAAATTCACACCAGCAGCAAGGAAATAAATAAATAAATTTGGTGGATTCAATGCCACGACGGTTGCAGGCTGTTGCCAACGGTGGTCCAAAAACATATTGAAATATAAAATTATATTAAATAATGTGGAATTTCCAGTTGAATTACATAATGTATGAACACTTTTGTCCCTACTGAATTTTTTTTTTGTGTTTTTACGGTTATAAGTTAATTAATGTAAGTTTTTTTTAAATTTATGTTAATAAAAATACATTTGCAGTAAAGTTGCATATAAAATTCTCATAAGTATTTGCATTTTCTACTAAATTTATGAAATTTTGAGGGTGTATGGAGAGTTTTGTCCCCAACTGTATAAGAAGAATGGATACGAAATGGGCCGAAAGAAATGAAGCAATTTTCGACTTCTGGTCGCAATGTGTTTTTGTATAAAACAACAACAAATTTCATTCAGAAAAGTTGATTTATTTGGAAATTTGTCTCCATGTATTGTTTTCCCCTTTATCCCAACCACCCCGTAGATCGGATGGATTGAAATGAATGTTTACATAGAGAGTCTACAGCGCTGAGGGGTGGTGCGTGCGGCATTGAGGGGAAAGCTGTTTTACAGAGAGTAAAATTGCATGTGTAATAAAATTGATTCATTCACGTACGGGTTCATGCATTGTGATTGCGTGTCCATTCTTTATATGTCTATGCAGACATACAATAAGAGGATTATATTTGCAAGTGGCAGCCAAATGGAGCTTGGAAACCCACCCGTACTGGATGTGGTCAGTGCCGCAGGGGTTTGGATTCTGCAGGGCACAACCTGATTTTGACCGGTTGCAGTCGAAGCTTACAGACTTCCATTAAAACAACATGGCCATGGCGACTGTCTATACGGGTATGTGCCGAGGGGACGGTTGTCAACTCTTGGGACCATAGATATGAGAAGAATGAACCGAGAAAAATGAAGCATCTTTCGACCTCTGGCATAGTTGTGTGAGCGAGAGGTTGAAATGTGTTTGTATGACGAGGGCGGCGTGAAACATTGTAAAATTAGAGGGCAACTTTTTTGGTGCAAATGCACAAATGTCATTATTGACACCATCTTTTTCACGTCAATAGTGAATTAATGAATTTCACATTGTTATTTAATGCAATCAGATGTGCTTCCTGAAGAAACATAAATTGCTTGTTGTCGTTATTGATAGAGAGAAAATGTTTTTTCCAGTAAATATTCGTTTGTGAGCAGACGCAAATAATGCAAGAGAAAAAGTATTTTTTTTAATTACCCGCGTTGTACAAGGTTTTTTATTTTGGCATTAAGGTGAAGTTTACACCAGCGTCCATGCGATCATCATTATTTTCATAGGCAGTTATTTAGAAGGCTTCTAAAAACCGGTTTAATCGCATGAACTCATATTTGAAACCCTCTTACAAGTTAAAGGAGGATTTACACATGATTCCATGCATCCTAGTGTCCAACCCGGTTATTTACAAGGCGGAAGTGAAGTGCAAGTACAGATCAAAATACCCGGTTTCTTCCACTTCACTTCAATCTTCTAAAAAACCGGGTTGGACTTATACACTCGTGTGTAAACACTCCTCAAAGTTCGCAATATTCCCATTGTATGTAACTCCGCGCTTACATGTGTCAATAGCCAACACTAATCTAGCGCGTAAATTCAGTTAAAACCAATCGACTAAACAGTAAACTTTTTAGTGCCTTACGGGCTAATGAAATAGAAAAAATGGCTTTAGTTCTTGAATTGTTCTACATGGAAATGACAACAACTTGTTGTGTAATAAATACCAATCTGAAAATGTAAGTTTGCGTACGAACCTAATCATCAAATCTTAAATTCCCTTCGAATTGAAATCATGCACTCCTAAATGTTGAAGTAGCGTGCAAGTATCTGAAATCAAACTGAATATCGTTTAAAATTGCGAATTAAATTTTCGCGATCAAAACACTTGCTAATTTAATTTCAACCAATCGGTTTACCTACCAACGTAACATAAAACATCTACACATGTAATATATACAAACGACGCTTATAGATCATTTAGCACCATAATCTGCACGTAGCATTCTTAAATAGTAGCCCAAGTCAATTTCAAAGTTTGCTTGCGCTAATTAAATCGTTCATTTTCTTCACCTAAATGACGTCATATCTATGGGCTATAAATTTCAATCGGGCGGTTTGACTCATGTTTTATTTTCGTGTTTTCATCCATGAAAAATGTAATTGTTTAGCTTTGTGATTAAACAGTGAACACAACAGGATTTCGCCCTAGGATGTATAATGTGAGTACGATTTCAATTCGAAACAATGTATATTTTTTAAATGAATTTAGCATAGAAAGCTTATATCTTGTGCAAAATAATGCTTGTTAAATGTGTGCAAACAATATTTTCGCACTCCCCTTGCAAAATAACATCAAACATTCAGAAAATTTGATTAATTTGGAAATTTTTGTCCCATGTGACACATGTTTTATTTTCACCCGCTATCGCTACCAACCCGAAAATCGGCCATGTTGACAACAATAGAAATGGATGGAAATGTATGTTTACATAGAGAGTCCACAGCGCAGAAAAGCTGTAAACACATAACAGCGGCATTGCGGCAGCGGCGCCACAGGGGGAGGCGTGAATGCCGCAGTTGAATTTGGTGAATCACAATAGGTCTGTTCCCGTACTTCAGCAAACTGCAGCAGTAACAGAATTTGGCAGCTGGCTTCTTTTTGCTGCAAAATTTGGCTTGCATTTGGCTTGCAGCAAAAGTACGAAAACGACTTGCTGCGAATCTATTTTAATATATTATAATAGATTCAAGTACGGGAACAGACCTAATGCAGCGACAATGTCGCTGTCAATGCAACCAAGGCACCAACCAAATTCATTTTTTTTTCTTTTTTATTGCTAAATCCTGTTGTACGAGGATTAGGTTGGCTTATCACAATACACATCAGCCATCGCTTGTCTATTCCACCAGACCATTCAACCTAATTCAAACAAAGTTAATTCAACCTAGTGGTGATGCCAACCTATGGTAGGTATCACCGCTAGCGGTGCGGCAAAGTTAGAAATTTGGCAAATTCGGCCGCAGCCATTGTGCGCGTTACCATACAAAACAGTGCATTTTAATTTTTTGACAGCACTTTGCCGCAGCCCACTGCGTTTGCCGCAGTGGAAAACGCTGTATTGTGAATAACCTAAAAGATAGAGTGTGCGGCATTGAGAGGAAAGCTTTTTTGCAGAGAGTAAATTGCATATGTAGTAAAATTGCTTCATTCACGTACGGGCTCATGGATTATGATTGCGTGTCCATTCTTTATATGTCTTTGCTCGGGACCCATATAGGTTAATCACAATACAGCGTTTCGCACTGCAGCAAACGCAGTGGGCTGCGGCAAAGTGCTGTCAAAAAATTAGAATGCACTGTTTTGTATGGTAACGCGCACAATGGCTGCGGCCGAATTTGCCGCAGCGGCAGAATTTTCCAAATTTCTAATTTTGCCGCACCGCTAGCGGTGATACCTACCATAGGTTTGTTATATATGTACTTAATACGAGCATCCACATTAAATATAAATACACACATATACATACTCACATATACATACTAATACAAACATACTTATGCATACTTACATATACTTCTAATCTAACGGCATTAGCCGCTTATCACTAGCTTTAAGTTTGATTGTACTGTACCAGTTCAGTAATAAAGAGACACTCAAAGCATACACAACGTGGTGCCAGGTGTGGATACAAAAATTTACGTAAAAGTCAATATTTCACAAAGTCTACTAGACAAGTTGTTTTTGGAAAGTTTTCAAAGTTTTACTTAAACATAGTCTTGAAAATGTCGGTGGAAACCAAAACAGATATTCAGCAAACGATATTTCCAGTCGGCCAGTCGTTGATGCAAATGGACACTAAGGCAACAAATCTAGCGGATGTTTGGACGACGTGGAAAACACAATTCAAGATTTTTCTGCTAGCATCAGGTCTTGATAAGCAGCCAGACCAAAGAAAAGTCGCATTACTGCTTCACCATTTGGGACCAGAGTGTTTAGAAGTATTTAAATCATTCGACTGCAACATTGAATCGGAGAAATACGAAACGCTACTAGAAAAATTTGACAGTTACTTTCTACCAAAAAAAAATCTTGCTTTGGAGCGGCATAAATTTTTCACGCGAAAACAAAAAAGTGATGAGACAATAGACGAATATGTTACGTGCCTCAAAAATCTTAGTCTTTCCTGTGAGTTTGGAACACTGCATGAAAGTTTAGTAAAAGACATATTTGTATGTGGCCTATCATCTAACTTATCGCATATAAAAGAAAAATGATTAACACTTGGGAATATTACGTTGGAAAAGGCGATTGAAATTGCAAAAACCATGGATAGTGCGCGAATAAATGCGGCTGAGCTACAAGGTGACATTGGCAATCAAAAGATCAGTGAATACATTGACGTTGTACATAAGTCGCGACAAAACAATTACAATAACAAGCAAAAGTGTGGAAAGTGCGGCCAGATTCACATAAACAAATGTCCACCAATAGGCGTACAGTGCTACATATGCAAAAATAAAAACCACTTTGCAGCAATGTGCTTCTATAAAAACTCAGCAAACTCACAGCAACAACAACAAAAACGACAAATCCCGTCTTACAACAACCGTCAAGGTCAAAGACAATTCGTTAAAAACGTAATGAGACAAGAAGAGCAAGCAGATTTTGGAGACACAGAGAGCGGAGACGACGACGAGATTAACGAGCTATTTGTTGGTACTCTAGCAGCGAGCGGCAAACCAACAAGCCCCCAACAATGCAAGCAGCGTATAATGACAATGGAGAAAGCAAAAACAAAACCGAATGGATTATTATTACAAAAATTAATAGCGATGTCAGAATCTACATAGCGCGTCATCCCATGTAACATGGCGCAGCGTTTATGGTCCCACACGCTATGTACATAGTACCCTGAGCCATGCAGTATGGTGCTCAGCGCCATAATTACATGGCGCAGAAATTATGGCCCCACATGCCATATTACATAGTACCATGAGCCATGTAATATGGCTTCATTTATAGGTGAGCGAATTTAGATATTGTTCGTTATTTGAAGTATATTTGAATATACGGCCATACTACACTGGAATAACCGATTATCGTTAGATCACCGAAGTTAAGCAGTGTTGGTTGCAGTTAGTACTTAGATGGGCGACCGCTTGGGAATATCACGTGACTTTTGCACGTAAAACTTTGTGCTGTCCCTTATCTATACAAATTAGTTGTCTGAGAAGCAGCACTATGAAAAAGAAAATAAAGAAAAAAATTAAAAAAAAGAAAATTAAAAACAAAATGTGGAAAGACGTATCACACTTTTTTGTCGAATCATATGAACCATTCCTTATCCATAGCAATAAAACTCAAAACTGTTCAGTGCTGGCAGCACTTTCCCAACGAAGCAGCAATAAGTTTACCATAACAAGCTCATACTTAAATCAACGTATCCTTTGAATTTTGTTCTCATTGCAGGATTTCATGGAATGTTTCAACGATTAAACGTTGTTTGAGGCTGCCATCCGAAAAATTATCAAAACTCGGAAAATTTATAAAATTGGTTTCTTATTTTTATTGCAAATGCTTTGCATATGAGTATGTAATTAGAAGCATATGTTGGTGCAATATTTACAAAAATTGCCAATGCTGGTTACCCTGTGTTAGCAGCAAAGCAAAATATATACCAAAACTGCTTCACGTTAAGTTAAACCCAACCAGTAAATTTCGTTTCGATTGAATCACTGCCCTGGAAGTTATACGGGTGAAAAGAATTTTAGGGCTACCACCCTCAAAACTTTTCAAATTTTTCAAGCGTTAATATTTGTTGTTAATTTTCATTGCAGGATGATACCCATTTGCAAATCTAATGATATAATCACTTAATAAAGAAATTCCAAAAAATTACAAAAATGGTTGTAGCTGACAGCCCTTTCATGGTTTTTGTACGAAATTCCTACGACATTTGGTTCACATAAAGGTCCATTTAATGCATGAATTTCATATTGATTTCAAGACTGGAACAGAAGTTATAGGGAAAAAGCTTTATTTTGCTGAGCAAGTTTGCAAGATTTAGGAGACAAAAACCACCATAACTGGCAATTCTATTCTAATTTTTCAGCCAAATTTTCACCAAATGTTATCTAAAGTAAGGTCCAAGTACTGTGTGAATTTTGTTTAAATGCGATGGCTAAATCGGAAGTTATAGGCCAAAAAGCTGTTTTGCCACAAGGTTACCCGCGTTTCAAAATCACTTCTTCTTTTAACAGATCTGGTCCTAGCTAATACCAACATGTCCTGTAAATTTCATTATTCTCGGATTATCCGGTCGTCAGTTCTCGTGAATAGAAGTTTCGAGTGCTGAAAATAGAGGAAATTTTGTGATGGGTTGCCGTTCTTGTGCAAATCGGAATTTTGAAAACTTCAACTTGACATGAAGGACAAAGGATAACATTTATCAAAGATTTGAAATTTTTATCAAAAATCAAAAATTTTTCAGGAAAGTCAATGATTTGAAGGATTTTTTTTCAGCAGCCTGCCGCAGCTACAGGGTAACCCGCTTTATCTTGAAAATCCATGTGTGTTAAATCTTAGTCAACATCAATACGCGCTGTAATTTTCACGATGATCCGTTGTTTTTCTTACAAGCAATGACAAATCAAAATTTGAAAAAAATTCCTTGCCTATTTTTAGGCACCCTGAACTCACACACGGCTTTAAATTTCCAATTCTTTATCATAAACAAGCTTAAAACACAATAAGTTTTCATTCTCAAACATTTATTTTAACAAAAATTTACACTGCTTGGAAATATAGAAGTACCTGAAAATTCATTAAAACGCACGTCGCCGCCAAAAGATTTAAGATATCTGAATTCCAGCAAGTCATGGACCTACCTACTATATACATCTACGTCCTCCGAAAATTTCATTTCAATCGAATCGGCCACTCCAGAGATTATCTCTATTAACCATTTTGCTGATATATAAATATATATATATATATATATATATATATATATATATATATATATATATATATATATATATATATATATATATATATATATAAAGAAATATGAACTTTCGGCGAAACGAGTTTAATACTAATTTTCTTCGAAAATTAGTAAAAATTATATGGCGGTATACATATCTGGTGTTAAGCATGCGTGCAAATATTTTTAGAGTTAAATTTTTTATTAGACCTTAATTGTGGTGTTTTAGTTTGCATGAAGTGCATGGCGTGGAGGACTATAATAGATGGTGTGGGGGGCCATAATACATGGCGTGGAGGACCATAGCGCATAGCGTGGAAAACCATAGTACATGGCGTGGAGGACTATAGTACATGGCGTAATAGTAGGGTGCTGCTCGATTGGCTATACCAAAGTAGTTTTCCTATTCCATTGCAAGTGGTTGGTCCAAACTCACCGACCAGATCAAATAGTAGCTCAATAATAAATTTTTCCTCCTGTCAGATGATCTGCTTAGCAACATTGATCCCCCACACTGCTGGACTCAAGCCGGTATGTCTGATCACTTTACTGTGACTCTAAAAATTCAGTTCCGCTCCTATTTCAGCCTCATGAAGAGACCCCAAAAAACTGTAAAATCTTCCAAAAACACCGGTTGGGGTACTTTTCAACGCGACATAGATATATTGGTAGAGAATCTTGATATGTGCGTTACGGAAAATTTATCTAACCGTCAAGTTGATAGCCTGTTAGTTAGCGTCAACGACATCATAAGTTCTACTGTTGACAGATATTGCAGTTTGATTAGACATGATAAGTATCCGGGTCAAGAGCTACTGCTGGATATTTTTAAGCACATGAAGATGAGGCATATTTGGTGTTGCAAGTTGAAGCGTTTTTTTTTCATAGACATGGGAGGGATCACCCGGTGTACAGGTCACTCCTTTCGAATACCAACTGTCTCAGCAAGCTTATTGCTGAGATGGTTGGTAAATTTCACGGTGAGTGTCTTGCACAGCGGATGGCTACCATTCGGCCAGGCGCCGATATGTATAAGGATATTAATCGGCTTTCTGGTGAAAACATCAACCGGGAAATAGTGGCAACGACTGGCAATATTTCTGTGTGCAACCCTGGTCTGCAGGGTTGCAGATCAAGGTTGCAATTAAAAGCTGTTCCACCCAACTTCTCTGCTTCTAATAGCCAAAATGTATACGATGAAGTAATTCGTTTCTCAATAGTCACAACGAGCCGCTAGTCACATTTTCATCAGAAAATCCATCGAATGGTCCGCTGCTCAAAAGTGACCAATTTCACTTTATCAATAGTGAATACATATTACATTTGTTAGGTGGTATTAAAAGTAGAAAGTCATGTGGGCGTGATGGGGTGTCTAGCATTATTATTTAGCATCTTCCAATCTGTATGCTCAGATTTATAATAATTTTCAATAATGCCATGAGCAACGGGTACTTTCCCGTCACATGGAAAATTGCTAAGATTGTTCCCATTCACAAAAAAGGCAAAAATAATGAGGCAATTTCCGTCCGATTTCTCTGCTTCCTGATTTGGAAAAGCTCTTCGAGAAGATTTGGTTGGAAATGATTTCAACCTACTGCGAGCTCGCCAATATTATACCAAAATATGAATTTGGCTTTTGGCGTAAGCATGGGACCCAGCACGCTATCTCGTACTAGCCCGATCAGATTGTGTCACACCTGAATGAGCCACACATTCCGACGGTTGTTTGTGCCTTGGATATCGAGAAGGCTTCCGATAATGTATGGCACGAAGGTCTTCTATACAAGTTGATCAAGTTGGGATTTCCAGAAGTAGTAATACGACTCGCCGCAAGCTTCATTAGCAACGGACAATTTTATGTTAGCGTTAATGGAGCAAATTCACTCCGGGGACCTGTGACCTCAGGAGTGCCACAAGGTTCTGTCACTGGACCTGTTTTATACACCATTTTCACTGCCGACCTCCCTCCTCCAGCGGGCAATCCTCAAGTTATAGTCCTACAATATGCAAATGACACGCTCTTATTCGCGTTGAGCCAAGACCCGCTCAAAGCTGCGAAGAGCCTTGAAGATTACCTGGTCAATCTTAGATTTTATTTTGATGAATGAGGCATCAAGCTAAATAGTAGCAAAACACAGCTGACTGTATTCAGAATCCCTTTCAAGTATCGGAGATCCCAAACCATCCGCAAAAGGGCCAAAAAAGTGGCTGGCTTATTTCGAACTTCTTGAATGACTCCTAGTCCTACATTGCGCTACCTTGGAGTAGATAAGCATGAATTCTCGAAACTTAGCTCCTAAGTTCAACATTTCAGCGCATCAGACATCTTTTCGCCAAAAAATAGGCATAATGACAAAGCCTAAATCCATTTGCTATAAAACACTCATTCGACCAATCCTGACACACGCATCCTCATCCTGGATTACCTGTTCCGAATCTGCCATGGAAGAAGCGGAGATGTTCCAAAGGAGAACTCTGCGTTTCAGCACTGGCAGGTTTTTCAACCCGGTAACTAAAACGTGGCCGAGGAACTCTCTCCTATATTAGGAGACAGGATTTGAGCCGTTTAGGGACCGGGTTGTAGAACTGATGACTAGGTTTTACGCACAGACAGACGGGCATGAAAACGAACTGACCAGCGGTATCGGACGCACGAGTGGCTCTAATGAGCCATTTATTGGTCCGACGGAGATAACAGGACAACGACGGCTCATGGACATATTGTTCAATTATGTTGACCTTCCGACGAATCGAAGAGGATAATTAAGACCTAGGTTAAGTTTAGGTCTAAGTAGGCTAAGCTAATTGTAGTTAGACTTAAGCTAGATTTAGTTTAGTAAATTAAGTTAATATTAAAGTATTATATAGCTAAGTTAACCCCAGGTATTGTACTACCTGGGTAATATTTTATACGTGTAAAACGAAAAATAAATGAATGAAAAAATATATAATCAAAATCCTAAAAAAACCAGTAGGCCAAAATAGAATAGCCGCTAAATATAAGATCTTTCATGCTCAATTTCCCTTATGCTAAGTAATATATGTAATATTTAATGAATAAAATTATTATTTTTATTACTAAAAAAAGACAAAACCGTTTCACAGATACATAATTTAAAACTAAGACAACTCGACAAAATCATCTTGATTCGTGTTTTTGGTTTCAAACGTGTCTAAGCCAATATTTTCCATTATAACTGGAATGTTTTTTTTTTGAGAAGTCACACACTTAATGGAAGTTGTATTTATACTATACATGAAACGGGTTACCAAGCATGATGAAGCATGCTGCCAAACGTACATTCTTACAAGGGAAAGAAAACCTTTGTCGAAATTCTATCCGAAGAGCGTTGGACAACGGTTACAGCGATATATTGCATGAATGCGTCAGGGAAGCATATGCAACGCATCAACGATTTGTCCAAGAAAAAGTAAGAATTATAGCAATATTGATAACGTTCCTGAAATTTCCTGCGCTTAAGGTTATATAAATTTAGTTATATAAATTAAAAAAGGTTATATACACATTATTTATACACAAAAAGGTTGTATAAATTTAGTGATCTTTCGAGGTGGTGGTGCTGAGATTTCCCACGCATAAGAGTCACCATCTTTTTATTTTAGTCCGCTAGAAAAGGTCTATGGAATTGCTTGTGAGAAGGTCTTTCGTCGTGAACATGTTATCACACAGATTTATGTGGCTTAAATACTCAACATATTTACTGCAGAGAAGTCTCAGTCGGAAAATCAAAATCATCTTTTAATTTCTACAGCATTTGAAAGTAATGGGATATAATGATTTGAAAACTTCCATTCTTTACAAGTTACAGAGCAGTTACAATCTCTTTTTCAGGAAGATATTGTCGAATTGTTGGAACAATTTAATGGGATAGAAAATCGATGCTCCTTTCGCCAGGACTGCCTTCCGTCACTAAGAGGTTGGTGACTGAGCATTGTACAAAATATTGCTCCGCATTCATTATCAGACAGACAGAAGTAAAATTCAGTGGCCGTAAATGCACAATCATATCCTTTGGTTAATCTGTACTGCACAATATGATTGTTGGGCATAAACAAAAAACTAGATTCAACATAGTTTCCCAAGAAGCTATTGCATTTAGTCCATTTTTTGTTCCAAACCCAAGTTACCCTTAGAAGAAAGTGATTTGTCTCTACTCTCGTAAAACGCCTCAACAGCGCCCATCACTTCACTATGATCTTCAAATTTCTTACCCCGAAGGTGTTCCTTGAGGCAAGGAAAGAGGTAGAAGTCACTAAGAGCTTGATCTCGCGAATAGGGCGAATGTTCAAGCAGCTTGAATCCTGTTTCTTGAATTGCAGTCATGTGAACCGGTGCATTGTCTTGATGAAACAGCACTCCGGCTCGCGGTTTGCCGCGTCTTTTTTCTTTAATAGCCTCCCGCGATCTTCCTCTTTGGTCCGAGTAGTAAAAACCTGATAAAGTGGCTACTTTTTCCAAATATTCCACCCAGTGGCGGCTCGTGGTAATCAATGTGAGTGGGGCTAGCCTTCAAGAACCAGGACTTGCTTATATTGGAATTTCTTAGCAGTATTTCATTCCAGCCAAGGGGAACGGTACTTAGAGCGCTGATAAATTTTCGCAGACAATAGGTGTTCTTACACAGAAAATTCAAGTAAACGTCAACAACAAAAAACTTTTATGCTGGGTTTATACATAGGGACGAGCGTCTTGTGGACAAGACTCAGCAAGACATTGAACAAGACTCAGCAAGACATAGGGTGAATTGTTTACTTAGGATATTGCACCATGCAACTCGCACCATGCACCATGCATCTTTCATAGGGTGAATTGTTTACTTAGAATATTGCATCTTTCGACAGTTGTGAGCTGTTTTGTTCAGTTCAGTGAACGATGGCTGAGATACAGGTTGTGACTATTGACTCTGCCTGGTGTGCGCTGAGTTAATTCAATCTGGGACACGCAAAGACATGTTTGAAGTCCCGGCGAAAAATTCGAAAATGTGAATGAGCACATGCTACCCTCTCGAATCCCTTTGACTCAATGCATAAAACAGACTTCGATGCATAAAGCGGCTTCCAGCTAGGACGAGGCGGTCATAAACACTCAGGCACAGCAATAAAAGGATCATTATCCCTTCATAAAACAAACAAGAGCCGACGAGCAAACCATTTACACACGCGTGCTTGCCATGAAAAAAACAGCCGAGAATAGACAAGGAGACCATTTACACACAGACCTCGTCTACATTTGCCATTCCTCGGCGAGAATGTAAACCCGGCATTAAGTGTATTCCACCAGCATTATATATATATATATATATATATATATATATATATATATATATATATAAAGATATATATATATATATATATATATATATATATATATATATATACATATATATATATATATATATATATATATATATATATATATATATATAAAGATATATATATATATATATACATATATATATATAAAGATATATATATATATATATATATATATACATATATATATATATATATATATATATATATATATATATATATATATATATATATATATATATATATATATATATATATATATAAATGGTTAAAATAAAAAAAAGTAATATGCATATATAGACTGACCATTTACTTTTTAACTCAAAACGGGACATGGGTTTGTATACGTCAGTTGGCAGGTTCACATTGAAAATAAACATAACTTTTTAATTTTCTTTATCTAAAAAAAGTGTAACTTAATACAATTAACGTTCAGTATTTTTATATTTAGATTAATTATAATTAATTCTATTAGTACAAATTGTGAAAAATCAAATCAATCACTGGCTCATCGGCTTGATATAAATAATAAACCAAAGTTCCTCTGAAAGTAATTATTAAATTATATGCAAATTTATCAAAATTAAATTATATTTTAATTATATTTACATTTCTCAGAGGAACAAATTTGCTTCAATAAAGTTGGAGATGATTTTAAATAAGAATAACATTCTTGGCATATTTTATTTTATATTGACCTTAGTTATCAAAATCGCCTTGAGAACTGGAATCTTTAAGTGATTTTTTTCAGACGTCCACAATTTATTCATTAGAGAAAAAATTCTTTCTATTGGAGCATTTGCACCAGGTCCATTAAAACACAAAAATTTTCATGTTGAAGGTTGCTGGTGCGAAATTGTTTGAATACTTCTACCCACCGACTTTCTATGGAAACTTTTAAATTATCCCATTCGGTTATTTTTTGAGAAGTGACGTAGCTTGAAATTAATGTAAATTACTCAATTAAATTACAGTCAATATATCCCTTTTCAATCAATGCGTCCAGTTCTTTTTGAATATCTTCCATGCAGGTACTTTTCTTCAATCTGCGCAACAAAATATCTCCATTTCTTTAGTAAGAAAGCAAGTCCACTGTTCCAGATATTCACGGCTTGTTTCACAAAATTCTGTAGACATACTTTTCACAAACTCTTCATCAATATTAGTGCCATTATCTTTTATTTTCACAACTAAAATACGAACAGTAAATGGATGAAACTGATTGATCTGTTTCTGAGCCAAATTGTCTTTGACATGATCAATTTCTTTTGCAGCTTCTATTGCCGACAAAGTCTGACCTTCAACCTTCAACACAGCTTGGTAAAAACTTGTTGACTAAGCGTATAAAAAATGAAGCCATAATTCTGATGTGGGATCTTCAAAAAAGTTTCTTAATAATTTGGGGCATTTTTCAATGCTCAAAAAATAATCTTTCAACGGTTGGTACATTTTTAAAACTTTTTCCAAGGCAGACATAAGTGCAAGCCATCTGATTATACTATAGCCGAGCATTTGGTGATGTTCTATTTCAGCTTCAGCGCAAAACTCCTTCAACTCAAACCATGTAAATACAAAAAAATTAATATATGTTTACAATAACGCTTTTGTAATCTAAAGGTAGACCATCTGCATCACATTTTATTGCATTGTGAATTATATGGGCTTCACATTCAATACCTATCAACGGTTTTTTCAGAGATGGTTGTAATTTTGCGAACACATTGTTAATTTCTCCTCTAGCTACACCCCCAAAATTAATATTAGGATTGTCTCCACAAACTGCCACGACGGTTTTTGTCAAATTATTATCTGTCAATACTTGGTACAAATAATCAACAATGATGTCAGAAGTTTCACTTGGTTCGTCTTGGAGGTCTAATATTTTTACTTCCACACCTTCGTAAGATTGAAAAAGCGCACTACAAGAGGACATATTTTCTTGTTACCGTGGTTTGAAGCGTCGTTTAAAATTGCAATACAATTGGATTTATTGAAATCATCTTTTAATTCGTCGATCGCTTTACGCGCCAAAACATTTACTACAATAGCTTCTGTTTTCGTACGATGCGAATTTCGACGCACAATCAGTAGAGCAAAAACTGTGGTTTTCTTGTACAGTGTGATAAGCCCAGATGCCTTCTGCCGCGGCAATATTCAAATCCTTTGAAGTTGCCGCATTTGAATTCTTGAAAAAATTCAACATTGAAGAACTGGAAGCAGCGCCACAATCGGAATTTTTATGTTTTTCAGACCTCAAATGCTGTTCAATTTCATGGAAAACACTAAATTCTGTGCGACACTTTTTGCATCTGACAACCGAAGGAGTATTCATTTGTTCAATAAATGGGTATTTTGCTTCGACATATGATATGATAAATGGGTATTTTGCTTTTGGTCGACATTAGATGAACACTTGTGTTTCGGCATAGCTAATTATAGGTAAAATTTTAAAACAACAGAATGCTTTAAATTTGTTACCAGTTTACCACTCAACTACTTCACGAACATTACACAAACGAGAAGTCGGTGTGCATGCGCGTGGCTAGCCTAATAAACAATACCAATGCCAAATTTTCCCTGCGTTACTAGGTACCAACGACGCGGTCTCGCACCGCTCGTGTCTAACGAGCTCCATAATTTGAAGTTTTTGCGTGGTTTCGGAAAACGGGACTATTTTACGTCCCGGAGCTTTGTTTAGGGACAACGGGACAGGTGACTGAGAAAAGGGACAGTCCCGTTCAAAACAGGACGTATGGTCACTTTATGTATATATAAGTCAAATCAGCAAAAAATTCGTCCGGGAAAATTCTACTAAATATTCGCTTTTACTTATTATATAGGTATTCCATGCGCCTATTTTTCTCCTAAGCAAACAAATCTATCACCTGTACATTGAAATTTTCAGCATGTGTTTTCTAATAGATAATACTGCTAAACAAATAAAATGATTTTGACTCATTTTACTGAATTAAAAGTCCCAAAATATTCAATATTCTTTTCATTGCTACATCATCTTTCAGAATCTATAGTTATAAGTGGATTGACAAAAAGTATTCGAATTAAATTATTTGTTTGGGAACAGAAGAAAACATATTATCTTTAAAAAAAAAAAAGCTTTACAATTCAGATATAGATGACAAATTCAGAATATTTCATCATTATATATTAATTTTGGCTGGTTCTGGATTATAATTATATCTCAAACTTATGTTTGTATCTTATAAAATTAGGATCATATATGGAAGTATTTTTTCGCCCTTCATTCTTTATGATTAGGCTGTCTTAATTTCAAACTATTTCTAATTGAATTAATAAATCAAACCCAAGAATGGCGATTTTACCGCGTGAATCTAAAACATTATAAAGAATATTTATTGGTCTGACACAATATTTTATTAAAAAGTCACTAAAAAAATTCAAATTAAAAAGTCACTAAAAATTAAAGGTCGATTATATTGTATAAAATTCATACGTAAAGAACTATCAACACGCACTGTAAAAGCAAAACCATCATTTCCCCTTCAATTACAAAAACTAATTAGCTTAATTTAACCCACCGGTACTACACACACTATTTATTCAGTTAGCGAACGACGAACAAGCGATATACCAATGTATGATTAATTTTCGGACTTAGCCCATTGGTTACTCTTTCGGTCATTGCGTATGAGATGCACACACGTTGCGCTCATTGAAATTTTTCATTCGTTTCCTCTCTTTTTTGGGGCTAGTTTAACTTAGCCCGCCGTACATTGCATGTGGAACAGAATATGGAAAGAGAATATGAAAAGAGCATCGCGCGCATATTGCATATGCGAAGTAAGTTCTCTTGAATTGTATACATACGAGTTTGTGTAAGGAAATACAAATTTTGATAGAGACGAGACATGAATGAATTTTAAAAACAGTAGGCGAATGAAATATTTGGACAATTTGATTCACTAAAATTTATATAGTTTGTATTTTTATAGTTTGTAATAATTCAAATACAGATTGGTTTCTTTATATATTGGAATGAAAAAAGATGGTGGGGCTAAGCCCCACTAGCCCCATACGTAGAGCCGACGCTGATTCCACCATAATAATTCTTTTAGTTTCCCAAAAAACTGATGCATAGCCTTCTCTGTTGAGCTCGAAACCTTGAATTTCTTCGGCGTCAGTGAAGGGGGTCGCTTCCAGGTCATCAATTGCTGTTTGGTTTCTGGATCAAAATGGTGGATCCAACACCTTCTCCAGATCTGCCTGGCACTTTTCGAGATTCACCCTTGAAATGTCGACTCGTTTCATCTTTTACTCGTCGGTTAACGTTCTCGGCATCCAACGCGCAGAGACTTTCTTCATATGCAACGCGTTGGCAGCGATTCTTTGAACACTGCCGTACAAGATCCCTGTGACCTCAGCTACATGCCTGATGGTCACTCTACATGCCTGATGGTCATGTTGTCTTCAGTGGATGTTCTTCCCAGCTTAAACTCATTGGTCCAGCAAGCAACGATGGAGTATGGAGGAGCAGAATCCTCTAGTATTTCCACCAAGTCGCTATTTATGTCTTTGGTAGATATTCTTTTCAAACACAGGTACTTAATGACAACTCTTATTTCGTTTTTCTCCATTTTGATGTTCTCTCTTTTACTATTCGTATTCAAATGAATATACCCCCTGGAATCGTCGCTTATTTACATACTTTTTTTTTCATACTGATTTAGTGCGTATATGAGGTAGTAGAACATTTTTTTTACTAATTTTCGAAGAAAAGTAATATTAAGCTCGTTTCGCCAAAAATTCATATTTCTTTATATATAAATATATATATATATATATATATATATATATATATATATATATATATATATGTATATATATATATATATATATATATATATATATATATATATATATATATATATATATATATATATATATATATCAGCAAAATGATTAAGGGAGATAATCTCTGGAGTGACCGATCCGATTGAGCTGAAACTTTCGGAGAACGTAGATGTATATAGCAGGTAGGTCCATGACTCGCTAGAATTCAGATATTCTAAATTTTTTGGCGGCGGTGAGCATTTTAGTGAATTTTGAAGTACTCCTATATTTCCAAGCAGCGTGAATTTTTGTTCAAAAAAAGTATTGGGAATGAAAACGTTATGTTCTAAGCTTGCTTATGATAAAAACTTGGAAATTTCGAGCCGTGTGTGGGTGCAGTGTGCCTAAAAATAGGCAAGGATTATTTTAAAATTTTGATTTGTCATTACTTCTGACTAAAACATTGGATCATCGTGAAATTTGCAGAACGTATTGATGTTGACTAAAATTTAACATATATGGATTTGCGGGTAACCCTGTAGCTGCGGCAGGCTCCTGAAAAAAAATCCTTCAAATCAGTGACCCTTCTGAAAAATTTTTGATTTTTGACAAAAAATTCAAATCATTGATAAATTTTAACGTTTGTGCATCATGTAAAATTGAAACTTTTAAAATTTCGAGTTGCACAAGAACGACATCCCATCACCAAATTACCTCTATTTTCAGCACTCGAAAGTTCTGTTCACGAGAACTGGCGACCGGATTATCCGATCATAATGAAATTTACAGGACATTTTGGTATTAACTAGGACCAGGTCTGATAGAAGTGATTTTGAAATGTGGGCAACCCTGTGGCAGTGGTACTATCTTGAAAAATCACTGAGAAAAAAACAGCTTTTTGGCCGATAACTTCCGATTCAGCCATTAGATTTAAACAAAATTCACAAAGTATTTGAATCATGCTTTAGGTAACATTTGGTGGAAATTTGGCTGAAAAATTGGAATAGAATTGCCAGCTATGCCATCCTATAACTTCCGGTGCAGTCATATTATGCAGTAAATAGACTTTGATGTGAACCAAATGTCATAGGAATTTCGTTAAAAAATCATGAAAGGGCTGCTAGCTATGACCATTTTTGTAATTTTTTGGAATTTCTTTACTGCGGAATTATGTCATTAGATTTGCAAATGGGAACGATCCTGCAATTAAAATTAACCACAAATATTAACGCTTTAAAAATTTGAAAAATTTTGAGGATGGTAACCCTAAAACTTTTTTCACCCGTATAACTTCCAGCGCAGTGATTCAATCGAAACGAAATTTACTGCTTGGGTTTAGCTTAACGTGAAGCAGATTTGGTATATATTTTGCTTTGCTGCTGACACAGGGTAACCAGCTTTAGCCATTTTCGTAACTATTGCATCAAGAGATGCTTCAAATTACATACTCATATGCAAAGCATTTGCAATAAAAATAAGAAACCAGTTTTTAAATTTCCCGAGTTTTGAATATTTTTCGAATGGCAACAACGTTTAACCGCTAAAACTTTCGATGAAATCCTCCGATGAGAACGAAATTCAAAGGATAAGTTGATTTAAGTATGAGCTTGTTAAGGCAAACTTATTGCTGCTTCGTTGGGAAAATGTTGCCAGCATTGAACATTTTCATCATTTGCGTTGTAGTTGAGTTCTGTTGCTTTGGATAAGGAATGGTTGATATGATTCTACAAAAAAGTGTATTACGTCTTTCCACATCTTTTTGTCACTCAAAGACAATTTCTTCGAAAATTAGTTTTCTAGCGGCTCAGGTGCGCTAGAGTTTTTTACTTTTATGCGAGCTGGAAGTAGCCAATTATCACAATTTTTGGATCAACCCTCGTATAAGTGTTTTCTGAAATGCATCGGCGAACGATATTAGAGGCGTGGCGGCTTTCCCGTCCATATCTTAACTGATGAAATGAAGTGATTCAATGATCGACGCGTCGCCAATATGACGCCAGTTGCCACGATCTAGAAAGAAGAGTGATAGAACTCAGCTACAAAAAAGGTAGGTGCACTGGCGTGGTCGGAGAAAGGTAGATGACGCATCACCTAACAGGCCGCCTCGACTAGCAATTTCCCATGGCATAGCATTTTAAATTGCTAGTGGAGGCTACCTATGGTATGCCATATTTTATGGTCTGCCATAAATGGTAGGCAATATGGTATGCCATTTGCTTGGCCATTTGCCTGGCAATATTTTGACAGTTCTTGATTTCAAAATGGCGCTGAACCGTGAGAATGCTTTATTTCTTATAAGAAAATGTAGGGATTCTGAACTCAAAGGGATTTTTAGATCTCGTTGAGCAATGAAAATAGCCTACAGAATATGAAATGGTGGGAAATTGCGAAAAAAAACGAATTTTGTTGCACAATAGTGAAGTTATATATATTTATTTTATTTAAAAAAAAAATTATTTCGATTTTGAACGATGAGTAAATATATGATACTCCCTGTTGATGATTGGCGGATTTTTCAAATGACTTTTATCGCATTCCCCTTCGTACCCCAGCTAATCATATGATAGTTAAATTTTCGCCTGAAATTTCACCCGCTCATCCAAAAAATAATTTATCCTACACGTGAAGTTTTCATAAGTAGCAGAATTTCTTCGCTCTGCACTTCAAATAACTCCTTAAGAGCATTTGACACTCAGATACAGCGCACGTCCTTCCCGCTCAGAGGCATTTTCGAAATGAAACTGCATGCCATGAAATTCCCCACGCACAGATGGCATACCATAAATTTGACAGTCGTTGCCATCGGAAATGGCAGAGTAAATTGCCAATCGAGGCCCGGTGTAACTTCAAGGCCTGGTTAGAGAGCATGGCGAAACGAATTTGTCTCAGTTTTTGACTGGGCACTGCTGCTCTCTTCAAAGTCACTAATGTCGATTCAACAACTTGTTCAAACTTTCGATGGTGTCGAAAGCTTTTTGCAAGACAACGAAGTAGCTGCAGCATGATTTCCTTTACCCAGCGTAGAGTTTGTAAAGTTAACTGCATCCAAGGTTGCCGCTAACGTACCAATATGCTGAATTGGGGCCAGGATAGAATTTTCTTTTATAAATTGTGATATTTTTGATTCTATTACCTCCTCAAATATTTTGCTCGCAATACAGGTGATAGCAATGGTGTGGTAATAAGATAGATTCGCACGATCACCTCCTTTGAAAACAGAAGCGATTCTCGATAATTTAATGCAATCAGGGAAGGAACCAAACTGAAAGTGTTCATTGATGTTGGCGGTTAAAATATTGTTATGTAGTTCTTCAATAGTTTGATGTCTACGAACGTGATAGCATCGAAGCGTAAGGATACTCTATCGTTCAAATTATCTATTAGTTCAGATATTTCTTTCCGTGATAAATGCATTAGAACGTCCGTTCACGGGTCGACTCGTACTCGAAGCGAGTCTCTCTTTTTTCGATTTCCAATGCAAATGAATGGAGACCCGCACACGGGTCGACTTGTGCTCGATTCGTATTCGGTGAGATTGCGACTCGAAAGGCACTCGTCTCACTCGAAGTGTTTGGAACGGGAAAAATCGAACAAGACGCGTAATATTTTTTTTTGAAAAATATGAAAGCGTTTCTTTGTATAATGTATGCATTATTAATTATTTTATTCTATGTATTATTATGGTTAATATGAGTGTTTCTGATAATGTATCATGTATGTATTTTTTTCATGTTTGCATTATTATGGTTGATGTTACATAATGTAATGTTATATAATTCTTGTATTATTATGGATATCACAAGTGCATAGCTATTTGTGCAGAATACTGTTTAATGATATCTTAATAGCTACGTTATGTAGTCTTGCATTTAGTAGCAGAGTTAGGAAGAATTATTTAGGAGAAACTAGTATGAAACCTCATATGTGAATTTTAAAGTAGCCTCAAACATACTATGAAAAAATTAGATTCTGGCATAGCTTTTGCTAATAATAATGATGATTGGTTTAAAAATTGATAACTTGCGGATGAGTTTAGTTAAAGCTATGGAGGAGGCTTATTAAAAATTATTTTAAGACGCATGTTCTGAATGAACTGAAATTTGCATTTTTGTCATTATGGACAATGATATCATACCAAAGAAGCATATAATATATAATAATTTTCCACCATTAGCCCCTTCAATCCTCTCGCGCACAAAGCATGTTAAAGCTGCCTTTGCACCATTTCGATCTAATTGACAAATTGGAGGGGAACTACTTGGATTTGACCAGATTTGACAATGAGCAGACAAAAAATTACTACCATCCCCTTCAATGTAAATCTTATGGGCATGTCCACTCCATTTCTACTACCTCACTGGGGATTGTCTACTTCGCATGTCACGCCTATGACGTTTCAAGTTCGAGTCGCTCTCGATTCGATTGTATATTAACCCGTGTACGGAGGCACTTAAAGATATCGTATGCACCGAACGTTTAATCCGCGGACTAAACACCAAATTCCACCTAAATTTTTTAGTCCACGTGGTGTATACACTCGCGGACCGACCTAAATTTAGGTCGGTCCACGATTTTAAGCGACCTGACCTAAATATAGGTCGTGAACTATAATCGTTGTAAACACACGCGACCTAAACATTGATTTTTGCGCGACTATTAATAATGTATGTTGAATATAAGCTCATAACATTCTCCTTTGACACAAAATCATTGAAATAAACATGTTTGAGAGACAAATGAAACGATAAATACAGTGCATGAAGAAAAATTAAACTAAATGACAGCTGTCATATACGAACGAGGACTAAATTCCACCTAAGCAAATTTTAGGTCAGATCGGTGTATACACCTGAGGACTAAGTTCATTTAGTCCGCGCTTTAGGTCAGGTTACTTTTGGTCCGACCGCTGTAAACCTGCACAAAGTATTCACTTTTATGTTGTCATCTGGGCCATATGTAGCTTAGTTTACACGTATAAGTGCCAATAGTTGCAAAGTAATTATTTCCATGTTGACTCACTGAAGAGAGATCCTCTAGTGGGGTTCCATTTACGCATAGTTCATTTATCCATATCATATGCGTTGCATCCTTTGAAGTTTTTTTTTATTTATTTCTTATTTCTTAATGGAGGTTTAGTTCAACAAATAAAAAAAGTCTAGTGCATCAGAACCGCTAGAAAACTAATTTTCGAAGAAATTATCTTTGAGGGTTTTAAAAATGTGTGAAGACGTTATACACTTCTTTGTAGTATCATATCAATCATTTCTTACTCAAAGGAGCAAATATCATTTTCTGACAGTATTTTCTATAACACAAATGATGAAAATGTTCAGTGCTGGCAACATTTGTCCAACATAGCAGCAATAAATCTACCATAACATGCTCGTGCTTAATCAACATATCCTTTGAATTTCATTTTCATCCGAGGATGACATCGAAAGTTTCAGCGATTAAACTATGTCTGGGGTTACCATCTGAAAAATTTCCAAAGCTCGGAACATTTAAATATCGGTTGCTTATTTTATTGTAAATGCTTTGCTTATGGAAGCATCTGTTAGTGCGATATTTACGAAATTGTCCCGTGCTGGCAATCGTGTGCTAGCACTATAGCTGCTTCACGTTGTGTTAAACCCACCCTATGAATTTCGTTTCGATTGAATGGCTGCGCTGAAAGTTATAGCAGTGAATTTAATTTTAGGGTTACCATCGTCCAAACTTTTTAGATTTTTGAAACGTAAATATTTGTTGTTAATTGTCATTGCAAGATCATTCCCATTTGGAAATTTTATGACAACATCGCTCGATAAAGAAATGTTAATTAATTACGACATTCATCATAGCTGGCAACCCTTTCACGGTTTTTCAACGAAATTCCTACAGAATTAGAAACGCAACAAGATTTGCTTATCACATGAATTTCGTTTTAATTTCGTCACTGCATCGGAAGCTATAGAGAAAAAACCTTTATTTTCCTGAGCAAATTTACAAAAATTGCCAAAGCTGGCGTCCCTATACTAATTTTTCAACCAAATTTCTATGAAATCTATCTTAGAGTAGAATTCACCTACTGCGTGAATTTGGTTAAAATCTGGTGGCTAAATCGGAAGCTGTAGGCCAAAAACGAGTTTTTTTTTCTCAGCGGTTTTTCCAAATGGCACCACTGCCGCAGTGTTGCCCGTATTTAAAAATCACTTCTATCAGACCTGGTCCTAGCTAATTACAACATGTCCTATAAATTTCATATTGATCGCCTTATCCGATCGTCAGTTCTCGTGAACAGAAATTTTGAGTGCTGAAAATAGAGATAATTTGATCACGGGTTGCCGTTCTTGTTTACCGCGGGATTTTGAAATATTTTATTTGACTTGATGGACAAAAGTCAAAATTTATCAACAATTTGAATTCATTTTCCAAAATCAAAAATTTTTCAGGAAGGTCGATGATTTGAAGGATATCTCTTCAGGAGCCTGCTGCAGCTACAGAATTGCATGTATGTTAAATCATAGCCTACATTAATACGCTCTAAAAATTTCACGATGATCCATTGTATTTCTTAGAAGTTATGACAAATCGAAATTTTAAAAAAAATCCTTGCCTACTTTTAGGCACTCAGTGCCTACACAAGGCTCAAAATTTCCATTTCTTTATCATAAGCAAACTTAACATAGTAAATTTTCATTCCTAGTACTTTTTTTTAACAAACATTTACACTGCTTGGAAATATAGGAGTATCTGAAAATTCACTTAAATGCCTGCCACCGCCAAAAAGTTTAAGATATCTGAATTCTAGCAAATTATAGACCTTATATACATCTATGTCCTCCGAAAATTTAAGCTCAATCGGATCGGCCACTGCAGAGATTATCTCCCTTAAGCATTTTGCTGATATATATATATACATATTTATATATATATATATATATATATATATATATATATATATATATATATATGTATATATATATATATATTTATATACATATATATATATATATATATATATATATATATATATATATATATATATGTATATATATATATATATATATATATATATATATATATATATATATATATATATATATATATATATATATATATATATATATATATATACATATATATATATACATATATATAAATATTTATATACATATATATATATATATATATATATATATATATATATATATATATATATATAAATATATATATACATATATATATATATATAATATATATATACATATATACATATATATATATATATATATATATATATATATATATATATATATATATATATATATATATACATATATATATATATATATATATATATATATATATATATATATATATATATAAATGAAAATATATATATATATATATATATATATATATATATATATATATATATATATGTATATGACGAATTTTCGGCGAAGTGATTTTAATACTAATGTTCTTCGAACATTAGTAAAAACACTAGTGTTTCTATGTAAATTTCCACCACTGTATACCTATTCTGTTTTATGTTCACAGCTCTCTCATCTTTCATCCCTGGTAATAATATGTTGACCCGTCAGTTTATTTAAGAAAAATATCTTTCTTGCATTGACATCAGCTTCTAGCTTTTCAATGTCTTGAAAATGACAGGCTTTAAAAGACTTAACGGCCAAATAACGTTTTATGAGCCGATTAAATTTTCTGCTGCTTTCAGCAAAACCACCACATATAATTTAGCGAATGAGATTTCTGTGGTGAATTTATTTAACTCTACAGCCAACTGAATTAAATTTTGTTATGGAAAACTTTCACCTACAGTTTTCAACGTGGAAATATATAGATATTTAACATTTTGCTCGTTTTTACATACCGTGGTACATATATTAATCGTGATGCTATTTTCACTAATGTCCGAAGAACATTAGTATTAAAATCACTTTGGCCAATAATTCATATTTCTATATGCATACATATATATATATATATATATATATATATATATATATATATATATATATATATATATATATATATATATATTTTCATTTATATATATATATATATATATGTATATAGGTATATATATATATATATATATATATATATATATATATATATATATATATTTATATATATATATATATATATATATATATATATATATATATATATATATATATATATATGTATATATATATATATATATATATATATATATATATATATATATATATATATATATATGTGTATATATTATAAAAAAATTTCAGTGACTTAATCTTGGGAACGCGCCATCCGATTGAACTGAAATTTTCAGGATACATTGGTGTATATGCAGAATAGTACACGGTCTCACCGAATGTTAATAATCTTTAACCCTTTGGCGCCAGCGGCCATTTTAGTGATATTTTAAATATACGTATTATTCTGTCAACAATGAATTTTTGCAGAAATTAAGCTAACGAAATGAGTTCTGAACGTGTTTTAAATGTGGATATGACACTGTTTCGGAAGTTTTTAGCCTCTTGTGTGCGCTAGGTGCCTAAAAAGAGATCGAGAAAATGTGAACATTTTTGAATTGCGATAACTTTTGACAGAGCTATCATATCATTATGAAACTTGCAGGCCATATTGATATTACTGAGTTGTAAATTCATATTGTTTTTTAACATTTTTTACCTTGTAGCTATGGCTGGTACTGAAAGTGAAAACCTTCAAATAATCGACTCACCTGGAGAATTGTGGTTTTTGTTTAAAAAAAAGCAATTCATATATAAATTTTCTGCTTTGTCTGCATAGTCAAAGTAAAAATTTTGAAATATTACATCGGGCAAGAACAGTAGCCTTTCCCCAATTCACCTATATTTTCAGCATCAAAAACTTCTGCTCACGAGAACGCACGACCCGATAATTAGATACAGCTGAGATTCACAAAATGTATTGGGTTTAGGAAGAAACAGATCTGATAGAAGCAATTTTGAATTGTTTACCAATGTGTGCCAGTGGTGTCATCTTGAAAAATCACCAAGAAAAAAAATTGCTTTTTGCCCAATGAATTTTGATTCAATTACCAGATTTTAATGAAATTCACACTAAGCCATGTTCGCTAGAAATTTGGTTGAACAATTAGCTTCATGTGCAGTCATGAAATTGAAACGAAATGCATTTAGTAAAAAGGAAATATTCAGTAGAAATCTGGTTGAAAAACCATGTTAGGGCTGCCAGCTATGATTGTTTCTGTATTTTTTTTAACCATTTCTTTAGTAAGCGATTTTATCTTAAGATTTTCAAATGGTATTGATCTTATAGTAACAATAAACAACAAATATTAGGATTTGAAATTTTTTGCAAATGGTAGCCCTAAATTTCTTTGTAGCCATATAACTTCCAACGCAGTCATCAGATCGAAACGAAATTTACGGAGGAGGTTGACTTCAACATGAGGCAGATGTGGTATATTTTTAGCTTTGATGCTGGCAAAGCGTTACCAGCACAATGTGGTTTTGCTATTTTCGCAGCAATAAATGTTTACACTAGGTATTCATATCGCGAATATTTACAACGAAAGTAAGTAACCAACGATAAAATTTTATGAAGATAAAGTAAAAAGTAGTTGTGGTAGACTTTTAGGTGCAGTGCGGGTAAAGTGTTGGAAGCACTGAGTATTTCCATCATTTGTGTTACAGAAGATGCTGTTTTCCAAGTTTTGTAAGATAAGCAACATATAACAAATATAAGAAACAGGTGTTTGACTATCCTTAATTTTGGGATTGATGCAAGTGCCTACCTTGGAAACCTTTCCGCCCTATTAGTTGAAATGCATTGGTGAGGTCAAAGCGGTACATTTCCCCCGAAACATTTTGCAGCACGTGCAGTAAAATATGCACTAAAAATCTGCACGATTCCTCTACTGTTCAGCAAACTTTAGTGTTTCTAGCGGTTCTGTTGCGCTAGAGTTTTTTGTATATTTGTTACGGTCCCATTGAATAAATATTTGACGTTTCAGCTCTCCGTATCCTTTTTTTTTCTATCCAAATAGATTAGAATTAAGAAATGACTTGTAAAAAGCATGCAAAAATGAGCACTCCATGATCTCGGTTTTCATTTGTAAGAAAATAGAGATTTAAACTCTGCGATACTAAAACTTAGTCACAATTCAGTTCTAGAGACTTAAATTATTATTATGCCTTGTATAGGCAATTTCGACAATAATACCAACTCACCAATTTCAGTTCCGTCTAGATAAAAACTAATATGTCCATTAATTACATATTTATGTATGTACATCTTATCTATTCAGGTGATATTTCTACAATTCAACTTGGTATTCAACCATTTGCCGCTGACCAATGCTTTGAGCCATTTCTCACCCGCACTACCTGTTCTACTTGCCCCGCTAGTGCGAAGTGAGTTCATGACGAGAGATGGTAAGCTCATAGGTAGGTGTGGTTGCTGATCGTAACTATTCCCAAAGCCCATGCCCAAAGCGCAAAGATCAATCAGGTGCGCGTGAATGAGAGAAAATATACCAGATAGAAGGGGTAAATCGTTCGGCCTATGGTGTTCGAGAAAATCCAATAACGCAAGAGGCTAAGAAAATATGAGTAGTTGCCTTGACGTTCAGCAAGAGTGTTGGTGGTAGTGGTGGTAGTGATGTGGAGAAAAATGCAAATTTTTTTAAATGCATCTTCAACCTGGTCCATTGTTTCGCTGCTGTCGATTAGCCCAGATCGAACATTCAGATCAACCAGCAGCCAAGCACAGGGTATCATCAATAGTTAACCGTGAAGTGTGAACTGAAACGCGGCGTATTTAGCAGTTCAATCTTAAATGGTCCTTTCGCGTTCGCTCAACATATCACGACGATTATTCTAATTGTTTAAATTAACAGTGTAACAGTAGGTTGTGAAGTGTGTTTTTTGCTTGTCCCTTTTATTTGCAAGTACATATGGTACTGTTTTATTGTTGAGTGTGAACCAGACAAGTAACTCACCTTAAGGACTTTCAGAGCACAAAAGAACTGTTAGTATTTTGCTATCTATCAAAAACAATTTCTAAAGTACTTGTGAACGAAATAACATTTATGAAATCAGTGGAGTGGAATAAATCAGACTCGTGCCCTAGAAAATGCAACATAATAAACATACGACCAAATTCCAAACTCTAGACTGCTAATCCTCGACGAAATTCGTCATTGTCATCCATCGAATTCCCCGGTATACATACGTTTTTTCCGTGATTATTTATAAATCATTTGACAAACTCATACTAATTAATTAGAGTTTGTCTAAGACATTTAAACTGTGCTGAGAAATACTGGACGAGACCTGTTGAGACGCGGAGTTGTCTATTTGGGCTGCCTGTTTCTGTTATTCGAACCATTGCATACGCAAACGTTGTTCTTCCGGTCGATCTTTTACATATTATTGAGAAACTATTAATGCGAGGATAATAATTGAACTCTTCCGTTATCATATAAGTAGGTACAAATAGACGTGTTGCGGGTGCTACCACTATGCGCTTATGCTACTACTACCGCTGCCGTTACTATTAACGTTGTCATATTGACGTGTGATATTATAAGAAGTGAAAAATATTTTTTTCTTTATTATGTTTCATTCTTAATGTTTTTGTCATTTCGGTGTGAATTATAAGAACATATTGTAAATCGCACAGTGTGATAACGTTGCGTCGCGTGCTGTTTTATTGTTGATTATCATTATCATTTTGCAATAATTACGAGCTATTTGTGATTTACCGTAAATTAGTGTAATAATTTCGGAGTTTCGGAAAAACATACTTGCTATTTGCGAGAAACTTAGGAGCTGTGACTTTTGATTGTTGTTTTTGGATTTTAAGGAAGGTGGGTATTGGAATTTAACGATAATTAATCGAAAGTTTGCATTTTAGTGGTAAGTACGTTAATTTGTTATTTATACATGTGATGTTTTCGTGAATGAATGTGAGTTTTATGTACATAATTGAGCTGTCATTTTAAACATGCTGATAAAAGCTGTCCAAATAGATAAAGTTCATTGAATGCTGTGGTATAATTTTTGTTAGTACTTTTTTTGTGGCTTAAATAAAATCACAAACTAAATTAATTTATGAGGAAAACGTTCGAATGCAATTATTATAAATTAGCAATGTTTGTGACTTTTTTTACATGAAAAGAATATAAAAATTCATTGTAGAGTATTTAATGAACTTTGTCTTCAAGAGGTAGTAACAGGAGGGTAAATCTGATTATCGTTTAATTGAATTGCTTCTTTAAGCTGTACCATGGTTTGTGGCTTAAAGACAGCAAGCATACGTCTATCTTTATTTATTTATTCGAATAAACGGGCGATGATAAAATATAATTTTAAAACATAGCTTCACAGCAGCTGACGAGTAACAATAAAATTTAAAACTAGCTTAAATAAACTTAACTTGTGATAGCTGAAATGCTATCTTAAATGCGTTCTGACTACAAATTTATATGAAACCCCAAGATAAGAAAAACAACAAACGTCAGAAGCAATGTCAGAAAAAAAGGGTGAGATGTTAGCCATGTATACTGAATATAAAGTTTTTACTAATGTTCGAAGAAGAGCATTAGTATTAAAATCACTTTGGCCAAAAATTCATATTTCTATATATATATATATATATATATATATATATATATATATATATATATATATATATATATATATATATCATCAAACAATTTCAGTGAAAAAATCTCAGGAACGCGCCATCTGATTGAACTGAAATTTTTAGGACACCTTGGTGTACCTGTATATGCAGAATAGTGCCAGGTCTCACAAAAAGTTAAAAATCTTTAACCCTTTGGTGCCGGCGGCCATTTTAGTGATATTTTTAATATACCTATTATTCCGTACACAAATAAGTTTTGCAAAAATAAAGTTAACAAAATAAATTTCAAACGTGTTTTACATGTGAATTGGATAATGTTTTGAAATTTTTTAACCCCATGTGTGCGCTGGGTGCCTAAAAAGAGAACGGGAAAAATTGAAAATTTTTAAATTGCGATAACTTTTGACAGAGCTATTCAATCATTACCAAATTTTTAGAACATATTGGCATTATTTAGTTGTAAATTTGTGTTATTGATGAGTGTGCTGGCAATCCTGAAGCTAGGGCAGGCACTGAAAGTGAAAACCTTCAAATTATCGTCTCTCTTGAAAAAATGCCGCTTCTTCAAAACAAAGCCACTCATATGTAAATTTCGTGCTTTTTTTACATAACCAAAAAAAAAATTTGATATGGTATAACGGACACGCCTGGTAACCCTTGCCCAATTTACCTATATTTTTAGCATCAAAAACTTCTGTTCACGGAAACTCACGATCCAATGAGCAGAATTAATGGAAATTTGCAGACTGTATTGGTCTTAAATAGGACCAGGTCTGATAGAAGTAATTTTGAAATGCGGGCGATTCTGTGCCAGTGGTGCCATCTTGAAAAATCACTAAAAAAGATAACTGCTTTTAGCCCTATAAATTCTGATTCAATCGTTCGATTTTGACGAAATTCACACAGTAGCTGGACCTTATTTCAAACCACGTTTGGTAGAAATTTGGTTGAAAAATTCGGTTGGAGCTGCCAGCTATGATAATTTTGGTGTCTTAAATTTGAAAAAATAAAAATTTGGAAGTGAAAACATTCAAATCATCGAATATCCTAAAAATGTCCGTTTTTTACAATAAAACCAATCTGTATACTAATCTTATGCTTTATCTACACGTTCAAAGTAAAACTTTGGAAATTTAATGTCGGACAAGAACGGTAACCCTTTCCCAGTTAACCTATATTTTTAGCATCAAAAACTTCTGTTCACGGGAATTCACGAACCAATAATCAGATACCATTGAAATTTACATAATGCATTGGACTTAAGTAGAACCAGGTCTGATAGAAGCGATTTTGAATTGTGGGTAACTCTGTGCCAGTGGTGCCGTCTTGAAAAATTCCAAAGAAAAAAAAACTGCTTTTTGCCCTATGAAATGTGAATTAGTAACCAGATTTTTATGAAATTGACACAGTAGCTGCACCTTACTCTAAACTCTGTTTGATAGAAATTTGGTTGAAAAATTCAATTGATGCTGCCAGCTATGGTAATTTTTGTGTCTTTGGTTTTGAAAATTCTCTCAGGAAAATAAAACTTTTTGCCCTATAACTTCCAGCGCAGTCATGAAATCAATACAAATTTCATACAATTAATGGAACCTATTATAAGCATTATTCAGGCCAAATTTGGTTGAAAAGCCTCGATAGGGTTGCCAGCTATTGTTGGTTTTGTGTTTGTTTGCAATATCTTTATTAAGCAGTTTTATCGTAGAATTTTCAATTGGTAATGATATTGTAGTGACAATAAACAGCAAATATTAAGCTTTCGATTATTTGAAAAAACTCGCTGCAGGTAACCCTAAATTTCTTTATGCTCCTATAACTTCGAATGTAATATAACAACGTGAAGCAGATGTGATATATTCTTGGCTTTGATACTGGCGAAAGGTTGCCAGCACGAGTCGGTTGTGCTACTTTTGTATCAATAAATGCTTACAGTTAGTATTCATACCGGAAACATTTACAATGAAAATAAATAACCGATGTTTCAATTCCCAAAGTTCTACAAATTTTTCGGATCGCAGCCCCAAACACCAACTTCAGTTACAGTGCTGCAGGCACTGAGCATTTTCTTCATTGATGTTATATGAGATACTGCTTTCAAAGTTTGGTGAAATAAGCAACTAATAACGAATATAATTAACAAGTGTTTTTCTTTCATAAACTTTGAAACCCATGCCAGTGGTAATATCTGAAACCTTCTACCATATGAGTTATAATGCATTCTTGAGACCAAAGTAAAACGTGGCATTTGAAACAGTTTGGCCGTAATAAGCAGCTCATGTGGTGGAATATGCACTCAAAACCTGCACAATTCTTATACTGTTCTTCGAACATTAGTGTTTCTAGCGGTTCAGGTGCGCTAGAGTTTTTTAAATTGATTTGATCTACATGAGAAGACACTAAATTTCGTATAGCCTTCAATCGTTCTATAGGTGAATGCTGCTTATATTTTGCTCTATTCATTTTAAGGTGGAAAAGGTAATTAGATCTGGTGTGTCTGTTTGGGATTCTAAATGAAAGCTCCTATAAAATAGCTGGTGCATCAGTGATGCCATTAACTATTTTAGATAAAAACAAAGCATCAAAATAATTCCTGCGCGCTTCTAGTGTATTCATATTTAGCAGAATATTCTAGCGTTGCAAAATAAATTCAAGTAACTCACAACTATTCGTGTGCTACAACTTCATCAATAAGTTGTTTCGCAATGAAAATTTCAATGTTTGTAAATAACAGCTGTCAAAAAACTAGTGGCATATCATTGTCAAGCAAAAACTAACGTGGCATTTAGAAAAACATTAACTTTGAGAGCAGCTTATAGCTGTTTAGGTTAAAAACACAAAACACGGTATCAAATTTTAAAAAAACTAGGTACCAAGTATAAATGTGAATTAAAAATAACAATCAAAAGAAATTTATCGAGCATTTTACCATAGCAAACCGTTAACTCTTATCGATAATTTTAATGACATGCGAGTCCAAATTGTTTCGTATCAAAAAGATTACTCGCATCACTGACATTCTCTAGGTAATCTTCTGGAAGTATCGCCTGAGCTGGAGATAAATAAAAAAGATACATTTCTTCTTCCTGAAGATACTCAATATTCCTTCAGTCATCAGTGAGTCGTAGTAAAGTAATCCCACGACAACCCTCGTACGGGTCTAGGGGTTGAAGCTGGTAGAGAGCTTCATTACAATTTTTTTAATCATTGTGAATACGAGTGTCTTTGTATATTTCAAGTAGTACATTTGTAGTTTATATATTTCAAGTAGTACATTTGTACTCTCGAGATATTCAATAATTTGTGTTTTGATTTGCACTGGAGATATATGGAGAGTGCATTTTTCAATATTGATTTTAACATACTTCCACAAAAGATAGGTTTATCAAATTTTGTAGAATGATGTAATAGAGTATGTAGTTTTTGAACCCGGTGTTAGCTCAAAAATTGGGAAAATGCAGATAAAACGTTTATGCTTAGTAGGGCAGTATACGACTCTCTATATCAGTGTCCCACGAAAGTGTTGATCAATTATACGAATAACCCGACTGAAAACTTCCGTAGGTTATGTTTTATCCCTGAAAAGGTACCGGCCGTTGTTGTCTAAGACATATCCTCCGATGTTATTCTTGCTTGTTCATAGCATTATCATCACTATTAATTTAGTCGATACGGGCTTAGTTTAAAAAATATTTTTTACACCTAAAGTGGTTGAATGGCAAGTAAAAATTAAATTACATTACTACTGCACTTCTCAACAGTCGAAAATGAAACTTCGCTTTGTATATTTCCAATAGTCTTGCACAACATATTTTTCTACTCCCTTTGCCATTAAGCGGCCGGACGGCGTCAATGATATTGGCACTGGAGCTTGATGACGGTAGTTGACCTGTGTGAAGAATTTTTATGCTATTGTTGGACACTTGATGATGGCAGTTCACGCGTGGAAAGATATTTTCTACTATTGCTGAAAATAATTTTTCGTTAGGTTGGGTATTAGCTCTTACCATTTTTTAAGGTGAACGTCCTCTTTCAATTATATGAAATGAACTTCATGGATGATGTTTACCACAGGATGGCCGAAGATCATGATGATCCTGCCTCTTCGATGAAGGAAGATTCTCTATTATGATTGATGGTGTTGTTGGAATTATGACAGGTTTTGTTTCTGGGTTTTTTTCTCGCAATTTTACCTAAAACTATGATATATGAATAAACATGCGAATTACCCATAGTTCATAAATGGTCTGATTTTTCAGTATTTATCAATGAGTTTAATTCTTTTAATGCTATAAATGTGTATGTCATTCAGGATTTCCAATGATAAATTCTCCTCGGAGTTGTTTACTTTGGAATGGAATATTGGCGGAACAATTTGACTCGTTGACGCCTCTACAGGTGTGTAAGTCCTGTTGTTGTTGCCGATAGTTCCTCGACGTTTGGAATGCGTGGTTTTGTTGTAAGTCGATGTTCCTTAAAGCAAGTGTGGGATACATGTCGTTGGACTTATATTCTTCATACCTGTGTAATGATATCAGTCGTATAGGCTGATGTTAGGCTGCAAATAGCCAATAGCCTTCCAAAAATAAGAGGGAAAAGAGCTCTGACCAATTTGCTTTGGCGAGTCTGTCGCCGCTACGCAAATTTAGCAGTCTTTTATGCCTCAAAGTTTCACTAGCGGTCGGATCTTTCACTAGTCGGATCTTATTTTCTCAGTAGAAACGAGTTCTTCAATTTGCTTTGGCGAACTCGTCGCCACTACGCAAATTGAAAATAGACTCAATATTCAAAATAAGAAAAACGATTCTATTTAATGCTTGGTCGCCGCTATGGTTTTGGCTTACCAGCGAAGAATGTTCTTTATTGTTAACCATTCCGAGCTTTTATAACTATAATAGTACAGTTATCACAAATTCAAAAATTTGCGCGAATCAAAAATAATTTAATATAGTTCGGAGGATTTACCACCACGTGCAATTAGGGCACTCTAGTCGCTATCTGTGTATATGACATTTCGACAAGTGTCGAAACGTCAGTCTTGTTTTCAGTGTACACAACACCCTCTCTCTTTGGGAAAAAAAAATTTTCTTTTTTATGAAAAGAAAATTTTTTGAATTTTAATTTTTAGATTCGCACATTACAATTTCATATAATTTGATGCTATTATTAATTTTTTTTCTGACTTAATTCTATTTAATTCATTTTTCGTTATTCGCAATTTCATATATATTATAATTTCGTATAACTTGATGCTATTCTTAATTCTATTTAATTCACAGTTTCATATATAAATTTCTTTTCTTGATGTTTTCTGTAGTTTTATTTTGACTTAATTTTAACTTATAGTGTACATATTGTTTGATTCTATTTTTTTTTGGTGTTTGTGGAAATATTTATTCGTATATTTATAGTTTATATTTTTATTTTATATTTTTGTCTGTGGCTGGCACAAATTGTTGTGATGTTGTGACAAATTGTTGTGATATCTTTTACATTTGTTGTTTATTAAGATATCTGAATTTACGCCATCTCTGAATTTAATTTCGTATGGTTCGTGGTATTCTTTTTGCTGTTTTTTTTTGTGTTTAAATTTCTATAAATTCATTTTTATTTATGAATAATTTGCTGTATTTGATTGAATATACTTTGGTTTCGAAAAGAATATTCAATATGTTAAAGAATAAACGTATTACTTTAAACCATAAAAGTTTATTTAATTTTTTGAAGTTGTTTTATTATTTTCTTTGGTTTATTTTTTCATATTTTTCATTAAACTAATGCTGTTTCTCAGCTTGATTTGTAGCTCGCTAATGTAATTAAATTGAATTATGCTTTCAATTATTTTCTTTGGGGTTTTGTAGATGATTATTTTCATCAGTTCATTTTGTTTTTGAATGTTTTGTTGCATTTTATTGAGTATGTTTTTGTACTTCTCTATATTAGATGTGTTAGGAATTTTGTGGCTCTTGTTTCGGCACACATTTGATATCTTTTTTTCAGTTATTTGAGATGTCAGCTTCTCCAATGGCAAAACTAATTTCGATGGATTGTCACTGCATCTAACTGTAATTTTATTATTTTCCATTGTCTGTCTTAGAATATTCTCTATATTGAATTTTGATTTCATCAAATTTTGTATATCAGCGGTCGAATCGCTGTTGCAAAGAAAAGCTTCCTTATGCTTCATATTGTATTTAATCTTTATCGTAGAATTGCTGTTATATAAATCAGCTTTCTTATGGTTTGTATTGTGGGTAGCGAATCCAATCCCGGGATCCCGGGATACGGGATCCCGGGATCCCGGCTAATTTCTGGTCCCGAAAATCCCGGGATTGATGAGTTCTAATCCCGGGATTTTCGGGATCAGAAATTGGCCTGGATTCCGGGGCCGGGAGTCAAGCATAATCGGCAATCAAATTACGGCAAGACTCAAAAAGAGCAAATAGAATCCATATTTATGAGAAAGCAATTAACATGCAGGTTCACATCAAAATGCGTAAAGAATAGAGCAAAACAAACCGATGTAACAGTTAACAAGAGAATACAAAGGGATTTGTAAATAAATAAGTATGGACTGTTTCGCATTTAGTGCATTCGTTACTTCGAATGATTTGAGGAAATTAATACTAGCGAATGCATACACAGATTAACCAAAATCCTCAAAAACAATCAAAAAAAGGCTGTGGGCTATGCAAGCAGGATAAAAAAAAAATAATAAAAAATGAGATAAGACAGGCTAGTATCTCAGGTGAACGGTTCAGTTTGACGTTTGATGAGTGGACCTCGACTGCAAATAGACGCTATATAAATATTAACATCTACTTAGTAAATTCTTACTGAAACTTGGTGCGAGTAAGGATATCAATGACAGTTGCAAACTACCTAGATATATTAAAAGAGCGTTTCGCTGAGTTTGATGTTTCTCTAGGAAAATACATTGCTACCATCATAACTGATGGGTCAAATGAAATGCGAAAAGTAGGCAGACTTGTTAATACAGAGCAACATATTTGTTTGGTGCATAGCATCCTTTTGGCAGTTTGCGATGTTCTCTATAATAGGAGATCCATTCCAGATTAAAGAGTTGATGTTGCGTCCTCCTATGCGTAGCGCGAAGATTTGGACGCTCCTGAATCAGCTTACTACGTTGAACCCGGTCGCCTGCAAGACACGCTAGATCTGACGAAGGACATCAGCGCATGCATAAAGAAAGTTCGTAAGGTAGTTTTATATTTAAAAAAAGCTCCAACGAAAAATAATAACGATCTTCAAAACTATGTCAAATCCGAGCAAGGCATTTAATTGTCTCACTTACTGGATTGTAAAACAAGATGAAATAATCTCTCGACAATGTTTAAACGGTTTTCCATTTTGAAAAATAGTATACATTAATAGGCCTTCAATATCCAGAGCGATTAAAAGGAACTGAGTTTGATTCAATTCAGAAACTTATTGAAGTTTTACTCCTTGTAAAATTGACTGTGGAGGCCTTAAATCGCAAAGGTGCAAATTTATGCACTGCTAAAGCTCCATCAAGATTTGTATTTAGGCTGCTAGGAGAAAAACGGTCCATTCTTGTGAATGCTATGAAAATTGCAATATTGGGCCGAATAAAAGAGCGTCCGTGTACTGAGCTATCTGGTTAGCTAAGCTATCTCCAGAATCTACATTGTGCCAGCAAAAATTTACCAAGTGAAATAGAATCTCTATTTTGGAAACCAGGCAACGCAAATATTTAAAAAAAAAATACTTCAATGATCTAGATGCTGAGCCCTTTGCTTGCTAGCCAAAGAAATGAGGAGAACCCAGTAGATACCCATATTGAATCAGAGCAAGGTAATCGTCCATTGATGCCACAAGAAGAGCTGCGAAAGTATGATAATAATCGATCATGAAATGCCGCAAGAAACTAATCTAATTAAAACCATTGCAAAAGAAATGAATGTTTCGAAAGTGGTGGCACTCGCATAGTTTGGAGCAGACGTAACAATATTTCTCGACCGTTTCCGCGGCCTCCAACATCGGGAATAAATTTAGAAGCAGGCTTGGAGACGATACTTTGGATACTTTGCTATTGCTTCAATGTTACTTCCGAAAAAACCAATGGACTTTGGCAGAATTTTTATGTGTTGAATATTTTATATGTTAAGAGTTGTGATTGATTGTTGTGATTTTGTGTCGTGATTTGTTGTTTTAATTTGTAATATTGGTAATTTTAAATATTTGCTTTCTTACTGTCAACGTCTCGGATAATTAAAATTATTGTTTTTATTTGCATCAATTAAATAAATTAGTAATTATTCAGTAGCATATTTTTAATACAGTTTTCAGCTAACTTATTGCTGTAGTTTTGAAATGATGGCACATAATATAATCTGTTTATTAAAAGTAAAGCAATCCCACGACAACCCTCGTACGGGTCTAGGGGTTGAAGCTGGTAGAGAGCTTCATTACAACTTTTTTAATCATTGTGGATACGAGTGTGGAGTGATTAGTTCCACGACTCACTTTACCCCTGATTTAAATCAGGTACCTAATCAGAGCTAGGTGAACTCAAAGCTTTGTGCGCAGACCCTCGTTCGAACCTGGATTCGAACCAGGGACCCCACACGCAAGAAGCCAGTGCTCTACCCACTAGGCTACTCAAGCTTTTTTATTAAAAACTTGACTTATTTTGTTGTGTTATGTTTTGAATCTCGAATCCCGGGATCCCGGGATCCCGGGATTTGAGATTTTTTAATCCCGTAATCCCGGGATTGAAAAAATGGTTCGGGATTGGAATCCCTAATTGTGGGTTGGTTTATGTGCTTTTTCGGATTTACTTTTATTTTTGTCTTGCCCTTTAGTTTTTTGGTTTTTGATTATTTTTCTTGTACATGTTAGTACTTTTTTATCATTGGTATCATTTTTCTGTGTTGATTTAATATTTATTAATGCTTCTGAACTCATATGGTTCATACCAATACTTTGCATTATTTCTTCATCATTGAATATTTCGTTTGTTGGACCTTAATCGATCGGTATTCATTCCATAATTCAGTTTCTGTTTTAATATTATCGATCAATTCATCTTTTTTATTTGTGTTTGATACTTCGATGTGTTTTACACTCTGTTCTGAGATTATTGAGTTGCCTATATAAATTTGAGGTGCAGTTTCCTTCAAAGTATGGTAACTATTTCTTTGGTTTCTAGTATTTGTGTTAGGGCTTTTTAGATTATTATAATAACTACTATAATCATTTTTGTTAATCATATCCTTGTTTTCATAATTTTTCCTCGTATTTCTATAACCATTGGTAAAATTATTATCATTTGTGCGTCTATTATATACATTTTCTGTATTGTTTGGTCTGCATCTATAACTGTATTTTAATTGCCGATTACTGTTGTAACTTTTATTTATGTACATAACATTTTTGGTCGCATTGTAGCTCGACTCTAAGTCCGTTGCGATTTGAATCGCTTCTATAAGTGTTTTCGGTTGTGCTGCAAAAATTGTGGGCTTAAGTGACTCGTCTAAACCGTTTTTGAAAATAGTAAGCGCATAAGAATCGTTAGATTTCTGTATCGCTACTTTCTCTGCTGCAGATGGACTCTGTTCTAAGTTATAAATTTGAATTTCGCTCAATTCGCTAATGAGCTGCAATATCTTCTCACTGTATTTTTCAACTGTTCCAGTTTGATATAAATGGGCTAATTGTGTATGGATTTGTTGTGGGCTTTTTCTATTCTTGAATCTACCTCTTAACATTTTTTCTAATTCTTCATAGCTGCTTATTTTTGTACTCAAAAGTTGAGTCTTTACGCTAGACCCTAATTTAACATTTTTCGTAAAATTTAGTAAATCCTGTTTTCCGTCTTTATTGAGGTTTTCGTTGATCAATCCTAATATGGTTAAAAAGGAATCTAACTGTTTTGCACTACCATTGAGAACTGGTATGCATTCTAATGCAAGCTCAACATCAAAGTTACTCATCTTCTCATTTTCAAAATTTTTCAAAAAAACATTCAGTTACATTTTTTCAAATATCACGCTATTGAGACTCTTTTAAAGAAAATCTATTTTACTTCCATTCGTACTTGTTTGTTATACCACGGACCATTTACATTTTTTTTCATTATTCTACTTTATGTGATTTATTGCCAATTAATCAGATCAGTTTGAATTCCTCTTCTTGTCTATGAAAACCATTTTATTTCGTTGGTGAAATCTATTTAACTTAATTTCATTTCTTTCAATTTAATTTACGCATATTGTTTGATAGTATGTTTTACATATTCTAGGTTTTATATAATTGACTTCATCATGTACATTTGTTTTCAGTGTCATATTTTTTTTTTATGTAACAATAATTTTATATATTCTAATTTGAACAGCTGAATTCTATACTTTTTGAAATTAATTTTATTTTCGAGTATTTCAAGCTTTTATTGTGTATTGTTTATTGAAAAATTCCCATTTTCTGTATTATTTGCAATATAACATTGCTTGGCTTTGAAGTTTTGTTAATTTCTAGCTATAATTTTTAATTGATTTTTCTTTCTAAATGTTTATAGTTTTCGCGATCGTTCAAGACTCGTTGCCGTTCCAGTACTCGATATATGCTTCGCTCGAAATTTTCGAAAAAATATATGCAAATGTTGTCCATGTCGAATTGTTGTTGAGTTGATGCGCTCGAAAAGTGCAGGATTCTGATTCACAGGAATGTAGGCTGCAGAATCGTCTTTTCAATAATTTGCAAATATCCAATTGCAAAATTTTGTCGCGCTCCAATTCAGCAGGCGCTCGAAAAATGCAGGACTGTGACTCACAGGGTCGTAAGCGACTTGATCTTGATTCCCAGGATCGTACGTTTGAGGATCGCCATGTAATGATATCAGTCGTATAGGCTGATGTTAGGCTGCAAATAGCCCTTCCAAAAATAAGAGGGAAAAGAGCTCTGACCAATTTGCTTTGGCGAGCCTGTCGCCGCTACGCAAATTTAGCAGTCTTTTATGCCTCAAAGTTTCACTAGCGAAGTCTTTGCCTTGGCGTACTTGCCGCCGCAACGCAAAGCTAGTCGGATCTTATTTTCTCAGTAGAAACGAGTTCTTCAATTTGCTTTGGCGAACTCGTCGCCGCTACGCAAATTGAAAATAGACTCAATATTCAAAATAAGAAAAACGATTCTATTTAATGCTTGGTCGCTGCTATGGTTTTGGCTTACCAGCGAAGAATGTTCTTTATTGTTAACCATTCCGAGCTTTTATAACTATAATAGTACAGTTATCACAAATTCAAAAATTTGCGCGAATCAAAAATAATTTAATATAGTTCGGAGGATTTACCACCGCGTGCAATTAGGGCGCTCTAGTCGCTATCTATGTATATGACATTTCGACAAGTGTCGAAACGTCAGTCTTGTTTTCAGTGTACACAGCACCTGTTCTCTGACATTGATAATTCGTTAAACAAATATTTTGTTTTACAAAAAATTTCTTCGTAATTTATTTACTCTGTATGGAGATATCAATGATAAATAAAATGTGTGTGTGGAGCTTTGACCGTAGCAAGTTCTACTTTCTGTGGAATTTTCACCGCAACAAATTCTAATATTGGATCTTTTATTTTAATCAATTGTATTATCTATATTAATAAATATTTTATATTCAAATCGCTAAAGCAATGTAAACACATTCAATTGAACTATTTTTTTCAGCTTTATTGTCATATTTGCATTTCCTTGCGTCCATTCTCTATAATAACTTCGCATTTTTTCGGGAAATTCAAGCAACTTATTACTGAATTGCTTCCTGAAGCTGTATATATATATATATATATATATATATATATATATATATATATATATATATATATACATATATATATATATGTATATATATATATATATATATATATATATATATATATATATATATATATATATATATATATATATATATATATATATATATAAAACGTTGAGAGAGAGTTTGTTTTCAAACGGGCCAAGATGGCTACCTTGAGGTACACCGGAGGTAGCAGAAATATTTTTCGTTTAAATTTTACTAATTGTGTTCGATTGCTTAGGTAGGAAGTCAGCCAGCTAAGTAAAGATCCGCTAAGTCCAAATTTCTCAAGCTTTAGCATTAAGGTAGAGTGGTTAACTCTGTTAAAAGCTTTACTAAAGTTTGTATAGACTGCGTCAATTTGGTATCCTTTCTCCGTTTCACACAGAACGTCTGAGATTAGGACTGTCAAATTCGTGGTAGTTGAGCGACCTTTTCTAAAGCCATGTTGTTGCTCGTTTAGCCGCGAATCCAGGGGAGAAAGTTTGTCGTATACCACCTTTTCGAAAAGTTTCGGAATTGAAGATAAGATGGCAATGGCCCAATAATTTCCGACACAGCGTCTATCACTATTTTTGAATATAAGTATGACAAACGAAAGTTTCCAACATGATGGGAAAACTTCAGACGAAAGTAATCTGTTGAAAAATATATGCCAGAGAGCTATAAGAAAAGAAAATTGGAGGATGAAGATCGGGCCCAGGACTTCTATAGGTCCTGGGCCCGATCTTCTTATAAAACCTTTATATAGCTTTATGTATTTCATCAGGTGAATTTTCTAAGTGGCTGACCAAAGCTGTTGGAACAGAATGAGAGAAAGAAAGGTATGAGTTTAATGGGTTTGGTGAATTAAAAATATTCTGGAAACTCTCTGCGAATAAATCACATATCTGATTAGGATCACGACCTCCAATTACAAAATACGACGAGCAATGCGCAGTTTTCGTCGACAGAGTTGAACTAACGTTTCCTGGCTTTTCCCACTCATGTTAAAAGCTCGGCTTTTCCTTCAAATTTCTCTTATGCCGAGGATATACTCTTGCAAGACATGCCGAACCGAGAGTGTGGATGGTTATCTCGTTGACGCTCGTCATGTCTTGCTTGGTTTGCTTGCCGTTGTTCTCCTGTTTTATGAGCGGATTTTCTATGCTCTTCTACCTAGGGGTATCTCAATCTTTTGTCGGATTTAGGTATCGAGTCAAAGCGATTTGAACAAAAGGTATGGTGCTGGCTTCGATGATATAAGTATTTACAAACCGATTTGGTTTGGACACGAAATCAGGAACAAGATGCGTGAGTACGAATGGGTATAAGATGCACAGTTGGAATATTTGTAAACAAATTTTTGAACAGAGCATATCTGCGCACTTAAACCTCACACCCTCAAAATCTTCTCAACGTGGACAGGACGAGTTTTATAGCGTACTGAGATCAAAAAAAGTCTAGCGCATCAGAACCGCTCGAAAACTGATTTTCGAAGAAATTGCCTTTGAGTGACAAAAAATGTGGAACGACGTTATACACTTTTTTGTAGTATCATATCAACTATTCCCTATCCAGTGCTGGCAACGTTGTTTGAGGCTGCCATTTGAAATATTTTTCAAAACTCAGAAAATTCAACATTGGTTCCTTATTTTTATTTTAAACCCACCCCGGGAATCTCGTTTCGATTGAAACACTGCGCTGAAAGTTATACTGGTGAAAAAAATTTTAGGGTTACCACCATCAAAACTTTTAGAACTTTCAAAACGTTAATATTTATTGTCAATTTTCATTGCAGGATCATTCCCATTTGCAAATCTAATGACATAACCGCTTTGTAAAGAAATTCCAAAAAATTACATAAATGGTCATAGCTGGCAATCCTTTCATAATTTTTTTACGAAATTCCTATGACATTTGGTTTACATTAAAGTCCATTAAGTGCATGACCTTCGTTTTGATTTCATGACTAAACCGGAAGTTATAGTGAAAAAAGCTTTATTTTGCTGAGCGAATTTGCAAGATTTAGGAGACAAAAATCACCATAGCTGGCAATTCTATTCTAATTTTTCAACCAATTTTCACCAAATATTTTGTGAATTTTGTCAAAATATAATGGCTGAATCTGGAGTTATAGGCCAAAAAGCATTTTTTTCTCAGTAATTTTTCAAGATGGCACCACTGCCATAGAATTGCCCGGATTCTAAAATCATTTCTATCAAACTTGGTTCTAGTTAATACCAACATTTTTTGTAAATTACATTATGATCGAATTATCCGGTCGTCAGCTCTCGTGAACAGAAATTTCGAGTGCTGAAAATAGATGTAATTTGGTGATGGGCTGCCGTTCTTGTGCAAATCGAAATTTTGAAAATTTTAATTTGACATGATGGACAAAGGTTAAGATTTATCTATGATTTGAAGTTTTTATCAAAAACCAAAATTTTTCAGGAGGATCGATGATTTGAAGGATTTTTTTGGGGAGCCTGCCGTAGCTACAGGGTTACCCGCACTATCTTGAAAATCCACGTGTGTTAAATCTTAGTCAACATCAATACGCTTTGCAATTTTCACGATGATCGAAAGTTTCTATTAGAAGCTATGACCAAGCAAAGTTTGAAAAAAAACTCCTTGCTTATTTTTAGGCACTCAGCACCAACACACGGCTCAAAATTTCCGATTCTGTACCATAGGCAAACTTAAAATATGAAAGGTTTTCGTTCGCAATACTTTTTTTAACAAAAACTTACACTGCTTGGAAATATAGGAGTACCTAGAAATTCACTAAAATGGCCATCGCCCCAAATGGTTAAAGACATCTGAATTCTAGCAAATCATGGACCTACACAATCTATACATCTATGTTCTCCGAAAATTTCAGCTCAATGGATCGGCCACTCCAGAGATTATCTCCCTTCATCACATTGCTGATATATATGTATATATATATATATATATATATATATATATATATATATATATATATAAATTATTTATATAGATAAATAATTGTGTATATGTATAAAGAATATTAATAATATATATAAATAAATAAAAAATGAATTTTCGGCGAAACGAGTTTAATACTAAATTTTCTTCGAAAATTAGTAAAAAGGGTCTATGGCTCAAATAAACAGTTTTTGAGTGAATACTTCGAATACTTTTCGAATGTTTTGCCAAATGTCTCGAAGAATGTCTTGACAAAACGTTCGGCATGCATGTAGGCTTGGCATTAGATGCTCGATTGTAATCCTGCATGTGACCAGCTCATTCCAGTTACCATAGTTTGATAATTAGGACGGATACTGAATCGTCACTTATTTGTCGTTGTATCTTATTCACCATTTGCCGCTTTTCAGTTTCCCTCAAATTATGCACCAAAGAACCTGTATTTCGGAGGCGTTCAACATGTTTCCGGATGCTTGTATGCGGGTCCTTGTTTCACAGCCATATCAAAATACAGGGTACATTACTGACGTATAGACTTGGAGCTTTGTTTTCCTGTGTATGCAGCTGGTATTCAGTATAGCCTGAACGGAGTAGAAGATTTCTAAGTCATATTCGTCAACAGCTATATTTGGCCCATTGGGGTCCTTTTTTCAGTTTGCGCCACGATTTTCGTTTTTGTGTGGTTGATTTTTAGGCTACTACTTGGTTGCATTTATGTAAAAGTGTATTCCTTTTGTCAGCAAGCAGCTTTATTATCCCAAGCTAAGTTGACCAGCAAAGAAGCCAGCATTTGTGTGAACACTGAGAAAAAATATGTCGCAAGAGACAATAGTTTATATACTTCTGGCACTATGAACATATTCAATTTTAAGATTGTGATAAAATATAGCACCTGACATCATGTCGGAAAATTCTCCCGCTATGTATCAAAGTGCTCAGAGCCATGTATCATAGCTCCAACACCATGCATTATAGCAAAGTAAAAGCGAAAGTGTCACCGTTTTGGACAATTTCGGTAGCTTGACAATTGTAGGTTATGTGTTTAATGTCCTTGTCATTTTGGTCAATCGGACTAGTTTTCCTGTGATGTCGAAACGCAGTATTATTTATAAACAGCTATAAACTGTTGATCGGCCGACCTAATGACTCATAGTCATTGTCAGCGTAGAGTTTGATTTTATTTTCCAACATTTTCGTCAATATTTCATAGGACGCAAAAAGCACCGATATGCCTTTGTTATTTTCACCCTAGATGACAGATTTCATGACAGATTTCATCCTAGATGACAGATTCCGTTAAAAATAAGTGCAGACGCGGACGCACAAATATGAATTATAGAATAGTCTGGACGCCAACAATGGCGATGAATCATTGCATGAGTTCAGCTTGTCTAGTAATCTTCTCAGAGCTAATATTGCCAATGAACTTACATTCAGGAAGTCCAACAGAAATGAGGTCTTAGATATAGTAAGGGAATACCCTGCACACCTTCTCACGATATAAAGCTTTCGCAGGGATAACCACTCTCAATACTTGGTATCTACATTAGAATGATTGCAACATATTAAGGCGATTTTTTATTTAAGCAGGAAAATAACAGGTTGGAAGAAATTCCGGTCAGCTTCCTATACTGAACTGAGCCATGTTCCAATGCGCACCAATCGCAGAGATCTAAATATGATAGTGAAACCTCTCACTATTACATTCAACATTGCCGCTGTGGGGTACGTCGACTCAACTAGATACAGGGCAAAGTTGAATCCCAGTGGTGTAGTTGCGAGATTGTAGCTCTTCGCAGTAAGCGTAGGAAAGAGTTTAATCTTGCCACACAGATCAACGATTGATCGAACTATTCAAAAATTCCGTATGTAAGGCGTATAATGCCGTATTTCCGTTTGCGCACTCTTCCGCTCTCATGTACTTTTATATAGTATATCTTTCTCTCTTTCGAACCAATTAGTATGATCTATGCTGAGCTTCAAAATAGAGTCTACTTTCACTTGACATTGAAAGTTTTCGAACATTTCGATCTCATAGCGTTTATCAAAGATCTTATTATAATGTGATATTATACTCGTATATGGCTAGCTCAACCATCAAGTGAGTGGAAAATTTATCTCGATCTTATCGGAGAGACCAAATCATTCCTAAGTGCCAACCCTGACAGAACAACACTATTAACTAAAAATATATATCCTGGGCATATACACCGATGACAGAAATGACAGAAAGGGATGTGGTATATTTTCCACTGATCTAAATTTGAAGTTTTCTTTCCGCTTACCAGACCTCTGCAGTGTCTTTCAGGGGGAGGTATTAAAGATATTCGAAGTAACGAGTAGACTCTCATATTTCTTTTGTATTTCAACAAATATCTGAGCTCTGACCGATAGATAAGCGGCTATACCGTCCCTTGTCCCGGACAAACTTGCCAAAGCTGCTGCACTTTTGTTGAAGGTGCCTTGGAGTTTCACGATGGTCACTCGGATGGCTTTAGTGAAACTGTATATCAGGCAAAAGTGCGTAAAAGACCCTCTGAAGCACTGAACGGATGAATGAACCTGTGCGATTGCAAGACAATTGTGGAAAACTTTTGATATTGGATGCACTGGGGAACTACTTAACTACAATGCACTGGGGAACTACTTAACTACAATAGTGGTTTTGTGCTAAGTAATGCAATATCACAATGGGGCCTTGTGCGTCTAAGAGCGGCTTCTTCATAATCTCCCTGGAGGGGCAGCCACGGATAATACCCAAAGTGGTCAATTTGGAGTTGTGGAGTTGAATTTTTAAATTTAATTATGAACTTTATCCTTTAAATATTTAGTGCCACAACTCCGACTTCGAAGGCCTTGTAATACCTTTGTAGCTTTAAAATGGTACTGCTTCACAGATTGATATTGCTATTATTTTTCAAACAATATTACATCAAAGAATAACATTCAAGGGAGCTAACGCATTTTTCAAAGGTGTTTTGATACTCAAAACTAGCTTAGATTTTTAAAAAAAAAGCTGTCATCCACTTGGTAACTGTGCTCGCGACAAGTATTCGAAGTCAATTTTCTTACATTTTCAACAAAATGAAATGTAGACGCACATAGCTGTACATAGGTACAAGCCCGTGCTCAGCAATTTAAATATATCGCATTTCGTGTACTTTGTATCTTCTCTTGCGTTCAAAGTGTTAGTTTGCGTTTCCCCGACTTAGATACACACGATCTGTTGACAGAATCAATTTTCCCCGACGGTTATTTAAGTAGACCACAAAACGAATTTTTCTCTCCTCTTGACTCCTATTCTTGATTTTTATATCCATACATATGTATATGTATGCTAAATGTATACTGACGTTCGAAAACCCGTTCAGTATAAATTTGTTACGTATGTATCTTCTTCTTCTTCATTTCGACTCCATTATTTAATATTTGTCTTCGACGTTTACCACCCATTTGCTTCTTTCCACGTAAGTCCATTGTATTCGTTTTTTTTGAGTATTTATCAGCTCTGCTCTGCTCTGCTCATCAACTCACATGAGATGAATTTTTTCAATATCGATTTATATAATATGAAATGTTGTGTTTGCTGTGAGTTTCGATATTTTTTTTCAATCATCGAAATTTTCCGGGAAATTAGATCAGTCAACTGTGTATACACTTCATTTTTCAAATTGTCACAGGGATCTCTGGTGTGATTATGATTAAACATACAACAGGACTGAATATCAATGCTAGTTCGCTCTACGCATTTGTTAAGCGATTGAGGCAGCTTTATGTATCTAACACTGTAGATATGCATAAATGTCTTCTTACAAGCGAGCAAATATTATTTGGTCAAACAGCATTAGAATTTAGTAGAGCTGTAGCTGTTATGTGACTTTTTCTTGGAACGAAAAAAAAACAAAATTCGAACAGACATGATGTTTCTAAAATAAAAGAATGACAGAGAGTGTAGTGACCGGCCGCCAATGGCAAGCAGCCCCCATAAGGTGTGTGTGCTCTGTCGATCATACCACGGTGATTTTCATAGTAACAAGCTGGACACGGCATATGGGAATACCTGCAAACAACATTGAGCAAATAATGTGGAAGGAGATGAATGGTCAAATAGGCAAGCAATGGTGAATAACAAGCGAATGGTTAAAAGTGGCCTTTGAAGTAATTTATGGACACACATGTACGGACATGTACGAATTGTTTGCGATCCAACAGCAAATAGAAAAACATCCGAGCAAATATATAGTTTGGAGAATATTGCAGTTTAGTTCAAGTTTAAACTACTGTACCAAAGTAGGAGGTTTGGAGAGGAAATTATTTTCCTCCATTCTATTCAATATCTTGGTGAGCGGCGACTCTGCGAGAATAAAACACATTTTTTTGAAGGTGTTTGATCTTCGCCAACTATTGAATAAAGGATAAACATTTCATGTTTCTTTAGCATCATTCTTGTCATATTAGTTCTTTTGATCCTCATTTAGTTTATCTCTCTACAACATAACTTCTGACTCATTCCGTGAAAAATTACATAGTTTGGATGTCACAAAAAGCTCTGGTTCAGACACACCAGCGTAACGTGAGCTCATCGTTGCATTTGAAAATCTTTACACCCTTGAACCAGCCCGCCCCGTCAAACGAAGGCATAGCCAGTTCAGGGTGTTTCTCCATCCGGTCAATCACCGCATTGAGCAGGCCTGATTCTACGATCTTCCACTTCTCTAGCGACAATTGGCCCAACGGGTTGCTTCGATTAATCAAAACCACGATGAGGTGTGGTTTAGCCACATCACTGACCTTTATGACCTTCTTCGGCTTCGAGGTAGAGGGTTGTTGGACACCTTGCCGACTGGTCTCGTTTTTAGGCCTTTTGGTCGCCATTTTTTTCTCCTCAGCGGACCTCTGCCTTTTTTGTCCCAGCTTCTTTGAGAGATTCTACGCCACCTTTTTATGGAAGCCTTTCTTTGCCAGCGAAATACTCGCGACCTTTTGCCACCGTCGTTCGAGCCCAGCACAACCGATTCTTCTCCTCTGCGGAAAGGGAAGGTCTGTCGCCGAGCTTGTCGACAATGCGCAACGCCGCTTTGTAATTCGCCAGCGCTTTCTTGCCCTCTTTGCTCGGCCTGGGTCTGTTCCTCTTCTGCGGACTAGCACTTTTGCCTCGCTCAGACTATTTGAAGAGCTGCTCCTCCGCTTCGGCTAGTCCGAGGCTGCAAGTATTCTGGCACCCGAACGCATTAGTTTCACGTGACTTGAATGGCGGCCAGCGGAGGTGCTAGCTTCCTCAAAAGCTGTTATTCAAAGTGGTGATCGTTGTAGTTTGGAGCTCTTCCTGAAAGGGTCCGCCACCGGTTACACCACCTCTGCGTTTATCGTAGGACCACTTGTAATTGAATCTGCTACAGTGGCCAAGTGGTCAACCTCCATAGCATTGCAGTCGATGGATAACGACGACCCGGGGCCTGCTTGCTCACCCCTGACGGCCACCGGTACTGGGTATCCAACTCCCTGTACCGTAACTTTGTCTCATTTTTGTTCGTCCATGATTTGGTTTAGAGTTCGGGGTGTCCTTCCCCTAGGTCCTGCTTGGCAAGGCAGCAATGCATCTGGCTTGGTGAGCCACTGCCCTGAGCCCTCTCACCGCCGACAAGGTGGACGACCATCAAGGGGGCATGCGCTATGTAGATTCTGACATTATGGCGCTGGGAGCCATATTGCATAGCCCAGAGTACTATGTACATAGCGTATGGGACCATAAATAATGCGCTTTGTTACATAGCTCTGGGCGCCATGTGGATTTTTTTCAGTGTATGCTTAGTAGTGGGACGTTTTTGATAGATGAGGGGATTTTTCATTATTGATTTTAACATACTTCCACAAAAGATAGGTTTTTCGAATTTTGTAGAATGATGTAATAGAATATGTAGTTTTCGATCTCGGTGTTAACTAAAAAATGAAAAAAATTTGATAGAACGTTTATGCGAAGTAGGGCAGCATTGTTGCATTACTATCTTTTAAACTATTTGCTGGATGGATTGCACTCAGGTTGATTACCTTCATTTAAACACCTCGTGACATAAAAAAGCATTTCTTCTTGCGCGACGAAGATTATTCCATTGTTGACCTGTACGATAAGCTCGACGATTTCTCATTGCCAATTGAGCCTCTTTTTGCTCTTTTGTTTGTGAAGCACGAGGTCAGGTTATACTAAACGGAGATTGCTATAGTGCATTCTAACAGCTTGCATGACGCAAATATTCTCAGCAATGCAGACGTAACGCTTGAAAGCTGTTTTTCACAAAAGTTCATCATCTACCTATGAACATTACTCGCAAAAATAAGAAGAAAAATACTTTCGAACATACATAGGTTTGGGTAATGTTTGTTAACATATATAAAACGCAAAGATTATTATTTCAGAGCATTTCAAATCATCACAGGTATGTAAAATGTATAGGATACTATTCATTAAGAATCATGCAGGAGCAAGCTTGGCTGCCGGTCCAAGCAGCAGCGCAAGTTCTCTCTAGTAACGTGTACGGCACGCATTATCTACACAGCACGTATAATCTTCACATCTACATATTCCGGGTCAAAACGCATTATCTTCATATTTCGTTCGATTGTTTCTTCATTTGCAGTGGACTGATTTGCGATATTCCGAAGTTTAATTGCATTACAGCTGAGTGGTGAAAGATTAGACTTTCTAACTCGTGGAATTGTTCATGACAATATACGAATTTTAACTTTTTTCTCATTCAAAATATATAAGAAAATGAATTTTCTTCAAAAAGTTTTATTTTGAATTTTACCGAAGTTTGGATAGCTGTATTCGGAGCCAAAGCAAGTCCAACAAATCAAAGATCATCAAAATCGGTCCAGCCGTTCTTAAGTTATAAATAGTGTAACCAACCCGACTTTGTTATTTATACATATATATATATATATATATATATATATATATATATATATATATATATATATATATATATATATATATATATATATATATATATATTTACATATATATATATATATATATTTACATATATATATATATATATATATATATATATATATATAGACATATATATATATATATATATATATATATATATATATATATATATATCTACCGAAATATGAATCTTTGGCCAAATCGATTTTAATACTAATGTTCTTCAAACATTAGTAAAAAAAATGAAATATTACACCAGGAAAAGACTGAGTGGACAAAAAATCAACGTTTAAATCAGCAAAAGCTGTTACCCATCGATAATAAACCTTAAAAGGTACCCGTCAAAATCCATCTTACGATTTTTTAATTTTATTGCTTTATGATACATCAATCATCTGAAAGAGAAGGCAATCCTCAAAAATACTAAGAGTGGCACGCACCTATCGAAGTGGAATGTTGTTTTGCCAGTTCTCCTCATTTAGAGATACAATCTCAGTCACATCCTAGGGATACTTTTTAGTCCAAAATAATTTAATATGTTAACCGTACTCATAGTCTCAAAAAACATTTTGAGGCTACAGTTTTTTTGGTTTAATCAATAAATTGATCATAAACACCCTCAGAACGGAAAAATTGCTCTCCTCGTAAAAAGAACCGGTAAATACTAAGATCTTGTTAATATGTCAGTCAACATGTCATTTGATGGTAAGAAAATTAGCAGTTTATAGGTTCAAATCAATGCTAAATGTGATTTTTTGTACCCATATCTATATATAAAAAGTTTGATTATATGTATCGAGTTACTTGCTTGAGTCTTTCGTTTTTCTCTGCGTTGTGTTAATTGGAGTATTAACACGTGTCTGAGACACATGTTTACGTAAACATTTTTTGTTAGACACATCGATTTATGCGTACATTTTATCTGACTCATTATAAAAACGTCATAATCATATATATATATATATATATATATATATATATATATATATATATATATATATATATATATATATATATATATATTTATATATATATATATATATATATATATATATATATATATTTATTATTAAGTCTGCTGATGTATTTATCCAACAAGATTTTCAATGAAACTTAAATTTCCCCCATCGGTTTTTTTCCTTTTAGCTCTAAATCAACATGGCAACGTCACATATTCTGTCAGCAATAGATCCCATAGTAACCGGTAGCTCGTCAGCTTCGACAAATAATTCGACAAATAATCAAACAGATTCGAATAGAAGTCCAGATTTGGATCGGAATTTACATGTGACGTTGGATGATCGTGATTTATGGTTACGGTTTCAGAATTTAACGAACGAAATGATTGTAACGAAAAATGGAAGGTAAGTAGAAAGGTGAAAAATATATAAAAATAAAATTATGTAAATGTGATTGAAAATTATTGTGCAAATCAAGTGCATAGAGATTTGGTCCTACGTACCATGCTATTGTTTTTTTGACTTTTCGTAAAATGTATATGTATATATATATATATATATATATATATATATATATATATATATATATATATATATATATATATATATATATTAGGGGGACCAGAAAGTAATGTCGCTTTTTTACACAAAATTCAAACACATAATTTTTTAATTAATTTTTATTTTTAATCAATGATGTAATCACCATCATTATCGACAACCTTTTGCCACCTAGTGAGTAAATTTTCAATGCCGGATCGATAAAAATCAATTGGTTTTTCGGCAAAATATCCGGAGAGGGCATTTTGGAGGTCATTCAAATTTGCGAATTTTTTGCCACTTAGAAAGTGTTGCAGCGATCGGAATAAATGGAAATCAGATGGTGCAACATCAGGCGAGTATGGTGGGTGAGGCAGTACTTCCCACCCCAATTCATTAATTTTTTCCAGGGTTCGCTTCGCACTGTGCGGCCTTGCATTATCGTGTTGCAAAATAACGCCTTTGCGGTTAACAATCGCTGGCCACTTTCCAATTAAAGATTGATTTACTCGCTCCAATTGTGCACAGTAAAGGTCTGCATTAACAGTTTGTCCAGGTTTTAGCAACTCAAAATGAACAACGCCGCGAATACTCCACCATACACACAAAAGCGCTTTTTTAGGGTGTAAATCTGGCTTAGCAGTGCTTCGTGGCAATTCATTTGGAGAGAGCCACTGCCTTTTGCGTTTGGGATTATCATAAAGGATCCATTTCTCATCTCCAGTAATCAAGCGATCAAAAAATGATTCTGTGTTGTATCTTTGAAGCAATATGTTGCATGTGGTGGATCGGTTAGCTTTGTTCTGATCGGATAAGTTGTGCGGGATCCAGACTCCTGCTCTGCTTACTTTTCCAATCTGCTGCAAATGTTCTTGGATGGTGGACCATGATCGGTTAAGACTATTTGACAATTCTTCGATTGTTTGACGCGGATTTGCTTCCACTTCCGCCCTTAACATGTCGTTGTCCAATGTTGTTGGTCTTCCTGATTGATACGAGTCCGAAAGATCAAAATTACCCGATTTGAATCTGGAAAACCACCTTTGGCATTTACGAACGTCCAGTGCATTTGGATAAACATCGCAAATGTTTTTGGTCCCAACCGTTGCGTTGCTACCCTTGCGAAACTCAAAAAGCATGCAGTGTCGGATGTGTACCTCTTCTGGTATTTGGCTGGCCATTTCAGCTAAGATCGCAAAAAAACAAAATTAATTTCATTGTTTATAAGTAAACAAGTCACTTAACCTTACAATGCCTTTAGCACCACTTTGAAATGCACAATGAGCTGACAGATGACAATCAAGTTTTGACATGCGCAGAAACGACATTACTTTCCGGTCCCCCTAATATATATATATATACATATAGAAATATATAAATATTTTTTATATATATATATATATATATATATATATATATATATATATAAATAGACCTACGTAGCCTAGTGGGTAGAGCATGGCTTCTTGCTTAGACGAGGGTCTGCGCACTAAGTTTTGAGGTCACCTAGCTCTGACTAGGTACCTGATTTAAATCAGTGGTCAAGTGAGTAGCGGAACTAATCACTCAACACTCGTTTGCTCAATGCTTGAAAAATTGTAATGAAGCTCTCTACTAGCTTCATCCCCTAGGCCTGTACGAGTGTTGTCGTGGGATTACTTTACTTTACTTATATTTGTATATATATATATATATATATATATATATATATATATATATATATATATATATATATATATATATATATATATATATATATATATATATATATATATATATATATATATATATATATATATATATATATATATATATATATACCTACATGGTCACAATTAGTCTGTTACCGTTCTTTCAGTCACTGAATTTTACTGAACGGTTATTAAACGATGACAATTTTCTTCTGAACACTGTTAACTTTTTCTTATTTTGGAGCAGTAAGCTCTAGGCGGTGAAAGTTTTCGTTGCTAGAAATTTGTTAATGTGTCAAATATTATTTTATCAAATTCGAAAGTTTGACTTTTGCGTGCATTTAAGAGTCCGTGGCAAATATAGGCATAAAAACGATTTTATTTTTTGTACGAGTATGTCAATCATTTATTTATTTATTTATTTTCAAACCAAACAAGGTGCTCATTATAAATTGTAATCAATAACTGCTTTGGTTAGAAGCCAGAGCGTTTCGCTGAAAATGATTCATGTAAATTCCACTTCTAAAATTAAATCGGGTGAATTAAGGATATTAACTAGAAGGAGGTTGCTGTTATTTTCATCAAATTTGAGCCATTGAAGTCTTTCAGTATCGCAATATAATCTTATCATCGTCCTTAAGAGATGATACCAGAAAATAAATAGTCCACATATATATTGAAACACGTACAATTCCATTTGACATACTAGAATTAACTAGATAGCAGGTCAAGGTGTGTCAAGGATTAGTTGTCCATGTTGAATTAAACTATCTGAGTTGAATTGTTAAGGTAGTAAATAGGATGTCGATATTAAATTGGATTAAATTTAGATATCGAACAAGAACAATCACGGATCTTACAATATCATTGTATACGGTCTTCTCTGAATTAATCAGGATATAGGAAGCTCCGACACGAAGAAAACCTTTGGACCAAAAAATTTGAATGATTTTGCGCTCAAACTACCTTTGGGAGCTAGTTTCAACCATTTAGCTTGACTAAAATTGATTACTTACTATGGGCACAACAGTACATTTAGTGTCTCTAGTGAAGAGATAGATATTGTCGTTTCTTTACATATGGCTCAGTAGCCGTAAAGTATTTCCGTATTTTTATAGGAGTCGTTAACCAGGTTTCTGTAAAAGTGAGTACATTGCATTGGCAAAATATCTTAGCATTGGCATTATAGCGAGAATACCGTAAAATATATAAAGATTTTCTGTTAGGATATATACCTACTAAAACTCTAAGACTAAGGAAATCAAAGCCAGTCAGTAGATATTTTTGCTGCATCATAATTTTTTTATGGGTTTTAGTTTTTTCTCTCGAAATGTGCGCAATTGCTCGTATTATTGTACATGCAAGCGAGGAAAAGATAAATATTTTCGTATAATTTACTATGCTATGTTTTTCATATAATTTACTATGCTATGCACGCAGCTAAGGTGGTAGCACCACCGAATGAAAATAATGAGAGAACAAAACGCATGGAAGCAACGAAAAAATTGCATCTACGAGCGTTAATTTCACTCCATGTAGACTGCATTGTGACGTAGTTCAAAAAAATGTGCTTGTACTAGCTATTTGGGAAGAATGAAGAAATTGCTTCTTAGGGGAAATTTTCGTCTCAAGAGAAAAACTGAGAGAGAATCCGCGTACGTATGATTGCTGTGGAACTTATTGCCACGTTCCCCTCACGCATATCATCGCAATCATTGTAATTTGCTTGTGCGCATTTTTTTTTTGAATGAGAATGTTTGCTTTAGTACGTTCACAATATGTGAATTTTTGAATGAATTTGAGCTACGAGATGTGGCAAGGGCTGCCAGAGACTGCTGATGCGACAAACCGTTATCATTTTGCTGTAGTAAAATGCCTGAATTTTCTGTATTTTATATTTAAATTTGGTGAAGGTATTTTAATTGGTGAGGGTATTTATTTCACTTATAGTTTACAGTATTTAGTAAAAGTGAAATTAAACTGATTGTAATTGTGTAGAAAGTGCGTAGAATTACTTTCTGGAATCGCATAATTTTTTTGTTTTATACCTACTTAAAATAGTGACAGTGCAATTAAAAGATGAATGTATTTATTTTTTCCGTGAATAGCATGGATCAACTTTGCATAATTAGTGACCTTTTCGATTTCCTTTTGGATCTCGATCTTTTGCGGGCAAAAAAGACATTATCGAAGAGACTCGACCGAAACCGAATTCGGAAATTATCAAAAACTGAAATTCATTAAAAACTGAGCTCATTGTGCTTTAGTCTAATGTAGATTTACAGGGAAAATCTTTCCAAGATATTTTGAATATTTTAGCAGCAATAAATTAGAAAATAGTTTAAAACAATTTGATAAATTAGTTTGTTTAGTTCCAACATTACCAGTAACGAGTGCGAGAGACAGAGTGTAGTGTCCGCAGTTTTTCTTGCTTAAAAAGGGTTGAAACTTATCTCAGAAATAGTACAAGTGAGCAGTGACTAAGTGACTAGAAAATAATGACCATTAAAAAGGTTTTCTTAAAATCATGATTGACCGAGGAAAGTTTTTATATTTACTAACTGTTATTTTGAAAATATAAAAATATTTGTGTTTTTTTTTATTTTGGGAATGTTGTTATTTTACTGTTATCTTTTTATAAGTACTAGAATATTGATATTTTCTTTATGCTTGAAGGACTATAAACATTTATTTTGCATAATCACTGTTTTTGTTATTGTTGCCGTAGTTAGATTTGAAATTGCTTTATTTACATAGCTTGCTGTTGCAGTTTTGCTAATTTATATGTTTGTCAATAATTAATTTTTACAAATATTTATTTAAAGAGAAAATAATTATATACTGGTAGCATGGGAATTAAAATACTGATAACAATACAGTATATCTACTCTGACGTCCACGTTCGTAATTCCTGAGTGCATTTATATTAGCAATGTTAAAAGTAGCTAACGAGAGGGATTCTATTAATTAGTAACAAATTTGAAGAAAGCATAGCCAAAATCAATTATCGAAATGAACTTATTGCTTCCCTACGGTAAACTATCACGCCACGCTGATTATATGATGTTATATAATACAGTTCGGTTGATGCTGTATGTCGTACGCTTGTTTGAAGTCGACGAATATTTAATGGACATCAATGTTGAATTCCCAGCATTTTTCCAAAATTTGTTTGACCGTAAATATTTGGTCAGTTGTCGATCTTCCACGTCTGAAACCATCTTGATATTCACCGAGAATTTTCTCAGCGTGATGGGAAATCCTTAACTCTAAAATTTTTGTCAAGAGTTTGTACGACGTACAAAGTAGTGATATGCCCCTGTAATTTTCGCATAGCAGTTTATCTCCTTGCTTGTAAATAGGACATATAACTCTTTTTCGCCACTCATCCGGCATCGTTTCTTGTTGCCATATGTCTGTCACCAATCCATGGATAGCCCTTAAAACGGAAATCCCGCCTGTCTTCAGGAGCTCCGCGGGGATCCCATCGATGCCCGGTGCTTTGTTGGGTTTCAAGCGGTCCATGGCCTGTCGGACTTCATCTAGTGTAGGAGGGTGAGATGAGGCACTGTCAGGGTATGTACCAATTAGTGATGGCGATTCATCGGGTGCGGGGACATTTCCGTTCAGTAATTGCTGGAAAAAGGCGCCCATCTTTCCTTCACTTGTTCTGAGCCACTTATGATACTTCCATCGGCAGCCCTACATAGGCTAGTTCGTGGTTTAAAGCCTTGTTTGAGGTGCCTCACTACTTTGTACGCTTGTCGAGTATTGTTAGCCATAAAGTTGTCATTCATGTTATTCAGCATACTGTCAAAATGCTTTCGTTTCTTACGTCTAATTATTCTATTAGCTACTCTCCGAAGATCGTCGTATTTTTCTTTCTTGGCTCTAGTCGGTCGTTCAATGTGGATTTTGTAGGCCGCATTCTTTTCGTCCAGCGCGGCTTGAAATTCCTCGTCGAACCATTCATTTCTACGTTGCCCGGCTGTGTATCACACTACTTTTTCGGCTGCTGCATTCACTGCGCTTTTGATGGTAGTCCAAACTTCGTTGATAGCTGTGGTGTTAGGCGTGGAAGCTAGTTCCATTTCCAGAGCAGATCTATACTCGGCTTCCATCGCCTTATTTCGAAGCTTGTCGCTCTGGCTTGCTCTAGTTTCATAAGACAGTGATATTCGACATCGATATCGAGTCTTTACTAAGTAGTGGTCGGAGTCGCAGTTGGCCTCACGGAAGGTTCGCACATCTAAAATACTGGAGGCCCACCTTTTCTGAATCAGAATATGATCAATCTGATTAAAGGTGCGGCCGTCCGGGGATGCCCATGTCCTTTTGTGAACGTCGCGATGCGGGAAACACGTGGAGCTTACAATGAGGTTTCTGCTACTCGCAAAGTCGACAAGTCGTTGTCCATTGTCGTTGCATAGGTCGTGGAGACTAAATTGGCCGGTGGTTCCGCGATGTGTTTCCTCCTTTCCAACCTTTGCGTTGAAGTCACCCAGCAGAATTTTCACATCATTTGATGGCAGTGAATCATAAAGCCTTTCCAGAAGGTTGTAAAAATTATCTTTCACTGCCTCATCCTTATCTTCAGTAGGGACGTGAAAGTTAATGAGCCAAACGTTAAAAAACTTTGCACGAATGCGGATCGCACACAATTTTTCATTGACAGGCTTGAAGTCGATTATTTGCGGTTTAATTTTTTTGTCCACAATGAAGGCCACTCCGAATTCGGGACTTCCCGATGACTTTCCGCTTTTGAAGATTGTGTACGATCTCATGTCCATAATCTCAGCACCAAACAGTTTCGTTTCCTGGACAGCGAGAATGTTTATTTTGTAGTGAGTGACTTGTTCCAGGAGGGCTTTGATGGCCCCCGGTCTGTACAGGGTTCGCACGTTCCAGGTTTCAATAGAGTAATCCATATTTCGTTTGCATGGCCGTTTCCGTTGATCCAATCCAAGTATCCGAGGCGAAGTATCAAAATATCCTGAATAAGTCAAGTTTTACGGGAACGGGTTATTGGCCCATTGCCCCAGCCTGGAGGGCCAGTCTGGTTAATGTTCCCGATTTAAGGCGCGAGAAACTCGTCCTCCCCCTCCTTCGTTGGCAACATTCATGATCTGAAATGTCATGAAGGCTCCCGGCAGCCACCCGATGTGAAATTGTAAAATCACATCTTCGGGGAGGTCGAAGGTAGAATTCAGTAGCAGAGCTGTAGATGTTGTTTCCAGCAGGCATTTCTCGGGATTTCAATTGCTTCGTCGGTAACCAGCACCCGATGACGCCCCCGTGGCCTATGCTTCCATTTGACTGCCATAATAATAATATATAATAATAATAATAATGAATATAAGTTTGCTCGTTGTTCGACACTAAGGCTTTTATTTATTTATGAAACTCGGTCGATTAGACAAATTCAATAAACAATTTTCATTGCTCAGTTCGACTTTGATGGAAGACATCAAGAGCGACTCTGAGTTCTCAGGAGGATAATATATTCAACAACATAAAGAAAGTCATTCAAAGATTTGTGTCGGAATGAAAGAAATTTATCCTTGCTTTCATCGAAAAAAAAACACCTACAACAAGGAAGTTACCAAGAAAAAGAAAATAAAATATCGAATCAGCAGAGGACGATCGTTTCGAAAAAGCTCGTCGCATTCGTTTCTGTCCACGACTGCGAGGCTGAGTGCTGTTGCTGCAAACGTGGGATGAAACACACAAGCTGATTGAGAAAGAGGCCGATTGCAGGGCAGCGGCATCAGTCCAGTAGCGATAATTTCAGACAAGGCCAACATAAAATATGCTTCAAATCATTGCCATAATTTGCTGTAGGTTGAAGCGGATCTCAACTCAGTAGTGCATGATTGATTAAGGTAGATACACTTGAATTAAAGCCGTTAAAAATAAATACACTTGTCACAAATAACTTTGAATTTTTTTCTTCATATTTCCAATACATGACTCCAGTGGTGGCTCGTCAGGGATGGCAAAGTCGGATGGCAAAGCCGTACTCAGATCATATTACCTCACTTTTCATGTACATGCCTTGTATTTATTTGCTGCCATCCCGATCGATGCATGATACTTTGTTGTGTGTATCAGCTAGTGTACGTTCAGGGCCGGTTCTTCTATATGTGCACATGTTGCTTTGAATCCAGGCGGCATCATAAGACAAGCACAAAAGGTGGCAAAATAAAATATCTAATGCAAGAATAAAATATCTTCCACTAAAATATCTACCATATAACCTGTATCTATATGTAAAATAAGTTGCAGATATTAAGTTTTCAGTTTGTTCATTTTTCGCTTACGGTAACACCTTGAGTGTGCACCTGTATGGTTATTTACTATAAAACCATCCATACACCATAAGATTCTTGCATAGAAATTTGTGTATACTGGAAAAAATTTGCTACCAGATTCGCATCATGTATTGCATGTTAAAACACCAAAATGTCTTATGCATATACGTATACATACCGAGAGTGTAAATGAACCCGTTTTGACTTCGAGGTGGGGTGCTTATCTCACATCCCCAGCAAGTTCATTTGGTGCACTTTCAAATCGCGCTCCGATGCCGCCTAAGGCGCCGTACCAATGGCACCCTATGCGTCAGAAGAGATCAAAGCATAATTGTGTGTAACAAAAGGAGATGGGTATGGAGCACTTATGCGCCTTGACTGATCATCGTAGATGAATTCGAAGGAGAAAATAAACAAATAAAAATATTATTATTTTATTCACGGAAGAGAAAAATTGAGACTGATTCATTTAGAGGCATTGTATACGGTTAGAGATTAGTGTTGTCACTTGGATTTGTCATTTCTTGAGTGTAATGAAAATTTAAGATTGGAAAATTAGGTTTTAATCATATGACAACAAATTTTTAATTTATGGGTAAATAGTAGTAAACCTATGTTTTCGTCCAATTTAAAATGTAACGGAAATTTAGCACAAACGTGTACTATAAGAAACTGGAAAACGTTAATAATTTTCCCCTAGATTGGCTTGTTAATTTGATTTCTTATTAGGGAGCTCCGGATAATAGCACCGGACACATACTTCCCTCTATTTTTATGATCACAAAGCTGTAAAAAAACAAAGAACCCGTAAACATGATTCTAACTGCACTAAAAAACAAAATCGTTGAATACATTAAAATAAGCAAATATGCAATTATAGTCGATTTGACACCAGACAAAACCAGGTTCTGCCCAATCTTTGATAATCAGGTTCGCACACTTTAATAAGGAGTGTATGATAACAAAAAGCATTTTATAAGATTTCTAGAAGCAAAATATACGACCGTACAAGGACTCACAATTTTAGATGAATTAATGAACAATGGGCTATAAATTGCAAATCTATGACAAAGGCTCCAATATAGAGCGCAGACAATATAGCGTGCAAAATTTGACAAACACCTTCGATTCGGCTATCAACGATGCAGCGAACTGTTTTTTTTTTACTAATGTTCGAAGAAGAACATTAGTATTAAAATCACTTTGGCCAAAAATTCATATTTCTATATATATATATATATATATCATCAAAAAATTTCAGTGAAAAAATCTCAGGAATGCGCCATCCGATTGAGCTGAAATTTTCAGGACACATTGGTGTATATGCAGAATAGTGCCAGGTCTCACAAAAAGTTAATAATCTTTAACCCTTTGGCGCCGGCGGCCATTTTAGTGATTTTTTTAATATACCTATTATTCCGTACACAAATAATTTTTGCAAAAATAAAGTTGACGACATAAATTTCGAACAAGTTTTACATGTGAATCGGATAATGTTTTGGAATTTTTTAACCCTATGTGTGCCCTGGGTGCCTAAAAAGAGAACGGGAAAATTTGAAAATTTTTATATTGCGATAACTTTTGACAGAGCTATTTTATGATTACGAAATTTTCAGGACATGTTTGTTTTATTTAGTTGTAGATTAATGTACGTTTTAATGATTGTGCTGGCAACCCTGTAGCTAGGGCAGGCACTGAAAGTGAAAACCTCCAAATCATCGTTTCTCTTGAAAAAATGTCGTTTCTTAAAAAACAAGCCACTCATATGTAAATTTTGTGCTTTGTTTACATAAACAAAAAAAAAATTTGATATGGTATAACGGGCACGCCTGGTAACCCTTGCCCAAGTTACCTATGTTTTTAGCATCAAAAACTTCTGTTCACGGAAACTCACGATCCAATGAGCAGAATTTATTAAAATTTTCAGAATGTATTGGTCTTAAATAGGACCAGGTCTGATAGAAGTGATTTTGAAATCCTGGCGATTCTGTGCCAGTGGTGCCATCTTGAAAAATGACTAAAAAAGGTAACTGCTTTTAGCCCTATAAATTCTGATTGAATCGTTCGATTTAAACGAAATTCACACATTAGCTGCACCTTACTTCAAACCACGTTTGGTAGAAATTTGGTTGAAAAATTCGGTTCGAACTGCCAGCTATGATAATTTTGGTGTCTTAAATTTGAAAAAATAAAAATTTGGAAGTGAAAACATTCAAACCATCGAATATCCTAAAAAATGTCCGTTTCTACAATAAAACCAATCTGTATACAAATCTTATGCTTAATCTACACAGTCAAAGTAAAACTTTGGAAATTTCATGTCGGACAAGAACGGTAACCCTTTCTCAGTTAACCTATATTTTTAGCTTCAAAAACTTCTGTTCACGGGAACTAACGAATCAATAATCAGATAGAATTGAAATTTACAGAATGCATTGGGCTAAAGTAGGGCCAGGTCTGATAGAAGCGATTTTGAATTGTAGGCAACTCTGTTCCAGTGGTGCCATCTTGAAAAATTACAAAGAAAAAAAACTGCTTTTTGCCCTATGAAATGTGAATAAGTTACCAGATTTTCATGAAATTGACACAGTAGCTGAACCTTACTTTAAACTCTGTTTGATAGAAATTTGGTTGAAAAATTCGATTGGTGCTGCCAGCTATGGTAATTTTTGTGTCTTTTTGTGAAAATTCGCTCAGGAAAATAAAACTTTTTGCCCTATAACTTCCAGTGCAGTCATGAAATCAATACGAATTTCATACAATTACTGGAACCTATTATAAACATTATTCAAGCCAAATTTGGTTGAAAAGCCATGATAGGGTTGCCAGCTATTGTTGGTTTTGTGTTTGCTTGCAATATCTTTATTAAGCGGTTTTATCGTAGAATTTTCAATTGGTAATGATATTGTAGTGACAATAAACAGCAAATATTAAGCTTTCGATTATTTGAAAAAACTCGCTGCAGGTAACCGTAAATTTCTTTATACTCGTATAACTTCGAATGTAATTAAACAACATGAAGCAGATGTGATATATTCTTGGCTTTTTATACTGGCGAAAGGTAGCCAGCACGAGTCGGTTGTGCTACTTTTGTATCAATAAATGCTTACAGTTAGTATTCATACCGGAAACATTTACAATTAAAATAAATAATCAATGTTTCAATTCGCAAAGTTCTGCAAATTTTTCGGATCGCAGCCCCAAACTCCAACTTCAGTTACAGTGCTGCAAGCACTGTAACTGAAGCATTTTCTTCATTGATATTATATGAGATGCTGCTTTCAAAATTTTGTGAAATAAGCAACTGATAACGAATATAATTAACCCGTGTTTTGCTCTCATAAACGTTGAAATTCATGCCAGTGGTAATATCTGAAACCTTCTACCATATGAGTTATAATGCATTCTTGAGACAAAAGTAAAACATGGCATTTGAAACACTTTGGCCGTAATAAGCAGCGCATGTGGTGGAATATGCACTCAAAACCTGCACGATTCTTCTACTGTTCTTCGAACATTAGTGTTTCTAGCGGTTCAGGTGCGCTAGAGTTTTTTTTAAATACAATAGATGTTTTTCACCTTGTCAAACAACTTTATGTATTTTTGCATTTCTATGAATAGTTGGCGCATTTTCAAGACGAATGTTGAAAGCTTAAGCTAATGATAAAAGATTTGAAAGTTAACTTGACGCCTTTAATCTCCTGATGCAAAATCTATTTGATACGTACGAAGCGTTAGGAGCTTTAGAGGAAAGTGAAGATTAGATTATTCAACATATTGCAAAGAGTTTAGGAAGAAAATTGCTAAAATTTAAGTCTATTGTTCGCTTAACAGTATAGTAATTTAGATAAAATCAATATTACGACCAGATTCACTTAAAGTCACTGCCTATATCTAACTACCACTAAGCATATTTCATAGCCAACTTCAAATTTTTTGGTGGAATATCGTAGCAATTCAGGATTTGAAAGTACACTTGTCACTGCAAGAAAATCGCATTAAATTTAGAAGTATTATGTAGGCCAAGTAACCAAAGCTACTTGTATTTGATTAAAACTAAATAATGCCATCACAATGAGCTAACCTAGCAGTTTGTTTTCGAACCAGATGAGTTCGGGGATAAATATTTTTCTAGTCATCCCCCACGTTCTCAAACCTGCCCGAAACACCAATTTGGAGGACCTACAGTAGTGCTCCATATAGTATATTTGCAGACCCTGTGTTGAGGGCGGCAAATTCTTCCTATGCACCAGGCGCTAAACACATTATGGCCGGCCCTGTGTACGTTAAACATCGATAGTACTATCGACAGTTCAGAGCTATCGAAAACCTCGATGTTTTTTTTTGCAATCGATAGTTTTTGAAAACTGAAAAAATGCGTAATGCGTAATCCCATCCACTGTGAGTATTTTACGTTTGCTTCGTTTTTCTCATTTAATAATATTTCCTTTTCTTGTTATTATACAACAACACCAACCAAAGATAGCACACCACTTTTATATTTTGTTAGGTTAAAATGAAATAACATGAAGAAGGCAAAAATGTAAAATTTAATTGCACTTGAAAATCATAAGCGCAGAAAATTCAAACTGGGAGAGAAACAATTCCAAATAATGATTTTGCTAATGATTTTGCTAAAATCACGAAAAATTTATCAGATCATTTAAAACGGAAACATAAATCATAGTGGAAATTATTTTCTGTTGAACCTATAGCAAAAACCTATGGTCCTAGTAACATCTTTGAGAGCAGTTTAACGAAATCTAAAGCAATCATCAAAAATTATTTTGGAAGAGCGAAATTTTAAGCAGATGATTCTGCCCGAAAAAATATTTAGATGAACTATACGTTCCCATGGTAGTTTTGGGCATAGTGCCTTTGCGGAAAGGAGAACATGAAGGCTTTCGTGATTTCGTGGCTGATTTGGACGAAAAACATGCAATTCCTGACACCACAACATTGAGAACATCCTTGTTACCAAAATACTTCGAAGACGTTAAAACGCAGGCTCAAAATGCCATAAATGCAGTTCAACATATTTTTTTAATTACCAATATGTGGACAAATCGAAACAAAGAAAGAATACTGGCAATCATATCTCATTTTTTTCATAGAGGTAAACTAATTTCTGCACTATTAACGGAATTTAACATAAAAGAAAGAAATGGCAGAAGTTTATGCCTGTTTGATGAATAATATTGTTGGTGTAATTGAAAAGAAAAATGTTCTGACTCGAAAATATTCACAGAATTTAGGCCACAGAGTTTATTGAGTAGGTTGTTTTTGAAAGATATTGAGTACTTATCTTGTTATTTCTTGTTTAGACGAGAAATACACTACGCAAATGGAACATTTGGTCAAATATAAATACGATCGTCATTGATAATGCTTCTTCAATTTAATCATATTCCATGGCTTCGCGCATACTTTAAATTTGACTATGTCTCCTCATTTTTGTTTTATCATGAAAATGTGCAAAGATATTGATACTTATTTTCAATCGAGCTTAGTTGTTTCAGATATACTGATAATTGCACAACGACAGCTCAACACACCTGAATTGAAGTTGATTCAGCAGTTCCGTTTACGTTGGAATAACGCATACGCCAAGATCAAATGTTTCTATGATATCAGGCAAGAATTGACTTTGGCATCAGCCAAATGTGAGAAAGCACCTGAAACGTTACTCGCCGAAGATTTAAATGTGGTGCTGAATATTATTCTGCTATTAGAACCGTTTGATGTGGCAACGACAACAATATATAGCGCAAATTACATTACTCTTTCTTATATAGCTCCGTTATTACTCTACAATTATCGAAAGTGGGAATTAACATAAAAAACACTGCTTGAAAGAATATATATATTGCTTTATGCAAGTCAATGCGGGAACGATTAATGCCGTTTGAGAAAAAAGCCCTTATGATGTTAGCCAAGCTAACATTTTTTAACATGTTTGACACGTTCTTACAACCAGACCCACCACGATTTTGACAGATGACGCTTATTTTCATTGCCAGCTATATATTAGCTATCAGCTTCACGCAAAATCAACCGGTGTGAAATCTACATCAAATATGCAACGCTGTCTCCCGGACTATGAGTGAATATATATCATTAAATTGATAAAACCTCTATTTCGTCCATAGATATCACGTTGAATGTTTTTTATTTTTGGTAACTAAAAAAAAATGTCCTATTCAGCAAACTTTTTACTGAATACAATTAGAGAGATCGAAATTGCCTTGCGTCGAATTTAGCATCGACAAAAATATGCATTCCAGTTTGGAACAATAGTTTTATTTTTTTTTTGCTTTTTTGCAACCTGGCTATTTCAACGTACAAATAAGACTTCATAGTGCATTTTGAAACAAATAAACTTTTTTCATATACTTTTGCTTGTTTACGCCATGAAATACGAATTCGTTCAAAGTATGCTCCGTTTTATTTTACAAAATTCGACCATCTTTCAAGCCATTTTGGTTATATGTAGGTATATTATCTTATTCAACCAAATTTCGATACTTTTGAAGAGCGATAAAATTTCTTCAAAAATCTTTTTATCGACAATATTAAATAAATGCACACGTTTAATAGCTATTAAATCAGCACTATGGAGTCAACTTGTTGTCTAGAGGTCATCATGTCTCGTTGAGCGAATCTATTTCTAAGAGCTTTATCACAAGTTAACCGTTCTGACTAAAATGTTGGCCTTTTTATAGTTGCTGCTCTAAGTCAGCCTGTAGCTTGCTAAATTCTTCAACATAGTAGATTATATATCAACGTATAAGGTTTTTAAAGAGAAATATCACATGTTTTTAAAACTGAAGACAGAAATTGAGTTTGAGTGCAGAATTTCTATTAATTACGAGGAATAGCTCGTGAAACTATGTTTCGAATTCAATTTTCAGTCACTTTGACGCTTTGCCGCATCCCACTATCTCAATTCATCCACACGTTGTGCCATTTTATTAGAATCTCAACATATGTAGATTTGAATAGTCACTGATAATTGTCCGGTACCATTGGCTACTGACAGTTTCAAGCTTATTTCGAAAAATTAAATAGACCATAACAAACAGTGCGGTTTTAAAGCTCCAATTGAGTTATATGAGCTTTTTCATGAACTATACTGGTTTCAGAAACAATTTTTTGCTTGTTTTCCAGCCCACTAATCGAAAAATGAGCCTCGCCAGAAGACAATATTTTATGATTTTTGGTCCATTTCGCCATAATCTGTTCACAAAAATTTGACAATAAATACTGCATATAAATGTCAAAGAACAATCGAAAATGACTGGATAGTTACTCCTATTGGAGGGAACACCAGTCAAAAAACTGACCTCATATTTCCACTCTCGAATGTAGATAGTGCAATAACATGGCATTTTATGATTTCATAAAAATAGACGAATATAAGAATCAAATATTTTTACTGATTTCCGAAGAAAATTTAGTATTAAACTCGTTTCGCCGAAAATTCATATTTCTTTATACAGAGGAGGAGATTTAGAGGTATAAAACTTTAAGTTGGCAACACTTTTTAATGCTGGTTATGGTTTCACAGCTGCCATGCGTTTTCTGGTTGGTTTGGTTTGCCATTTTATCATGAATAAGTCGACGTTTGAGCAACGTCTGCAAATTGTGCAGATTCATTTCGAAAAAAACGGTTCTGTTCGAGAAACTCATCGCGCACTCCGTCAATTTTATGGCCAATACAATCGTCCATCAGAACAATTAATTCGATTAACCCTGAATCGGTTCCGCACCGCGTAGTATCGATGAAGACCCAAGTGTTCAACAATTAAACCTATACCCATCCACATTCTGGAAGATTTTGCGGAACGATCTTGGTTTGCGGGCTTACAAAATTCAACTCGTGCAGGAATTGAGGCCGAACGACCACCGGGCACGGCGTAGATTCGGTGTATGGGTCCAAGAACAAATTGCTGCAGATTCCGAATTTCATAAGAAAATTTTGTTTAGCAATAAGGCTCATTTTTGGTTAAATGGCTACTTCAATAAACAAAACTGCTGCATTTGGAGTGATAGCAACCACAGGCGGTTATCCAAACATCGTTACATCCGGAGAAAGTTTCTGTTTGGTGTGCTTTATAGGCCAGTGGAATAATTGGTCCATATGACTTCAAAAATGCTGCTGGGAATAACATTACAGTCAATGGTGACCGCTATAGAGCCATGATCAATGACTTTCTCATTCCGGAGTTGACTCGACGTAATGCAGAGGACCTCTGATTTCAACAGGATGGCGCGACATGCCATACAGCTCGTGCAACCATCGACATATTGAAAGAAGCATTTGATGAGCGCATAATTTCTCATTTTGGACCTGTGAACTGGCCTGCCGGATTTTGTGATTTAACACCGCTGGACTATTTTTTGTGGGGATACGTGAAACCACTCGTCTACGCTGACAAGCCCGAGAGGCTTGACCATTTGGAAGAAATATTGGTGAGAGTAGTCGAAAATTGGACCTCCTCCGCGCCAGTCGTGGCGCTCACATGCCCGAAATTATATTTCAATAAAAATGGCAGAAAATTATCTTTCAAATAAAGCCAATTTTATGGCAATCAAAATAATCCATCCATATTTTATTTCATTTCAAAGCTCTATACATAAAAAAAAACACTCATTATATATATATATATATATATATATATATATATATATATATATATATATATATATATATATATATATATATATATATATATATGTATATATATACATATATATATATATATATATATATATATATATATATATATATATATATATATATATATATATATATATATATATATATATATATATATATATAGGGTGTTTGGTACTCAGAGGATACTTTTGTAAGGAGGTATTCCTTTATATATTTTGAGCAAAAAATCGTTCTACAGGATGGTCAAGAAAAGTGATTCCGACCTGTACCCTGACTCACTTAAATCGTTATGTCTTGAAAACTAATAATCGTAACGCAAAGTTGTATTGTTTGTTTTTTAGAAAATCAAATTACCTTTAATTTAATGTAACGTTCTATGCTTTATTTCAAAATTTTGAAGCTATAGTAAATGTTCAAAATACACGCTAAAGCTCGTTTCGCAAGCGTTCTTTTCGTAATCATACTTCTCTGCTGCTGCCTCACTTCTGTTGCAGCCGAATCGATCCTGGTATTTAGGTCTTCCAATCTTGATACTTCCGTTGTGTAGACAAGGTCCTTCATCCGTCCCCATACAAACTAATTTTAATTTCGTTTATTTTATTGATAGTTTAAATAGTAATTAATGGGCAGCAAAAATACATTAGTACAAATAACAATTTAAACTTTTCTTTTCAACGAGGGCCACTTAATGATATATTGACTTTTTAAGCAATATGTGTTTTCGGTTACTACTTGCGAAAACGTGAAACCTGAGTCATAAATATGTATGCAACTTCTGTAGCCAATAATATGGCCTATAAAAAAATAAAAATAAAATGGCATATTTTAATGAGGTTTTCTGAAAAAAAGAACATTGCACACAGAATTTTCGGGGAAGAAGTGCCAAGATTTTGTGTTTTGAAGTAAATATCTCAAAATCAGGTAAAGTTACAATTTAGTTTTAATTCCATAAAAAACAAGCAATAAATCTTTGCGTTGCGGTTATTAGTTTTCAAGATATAACGATTTAAGTGAGTCAGGGTACGGGTCCGAAAAACTTTTCTTGACCATCCAGTAGCTCCGCAGATTTTGAAAGCCAGACCACCCTGTAGAACGATTTTTTGCACAAAATATATCAAGAAATACCTCCTAAGAAAAGTGTCCTCCGAGTACCAAACACTCTGTATATATATATATATATATATCAGCAAAATGGCTAAGGGAGATAACCTCTGGAGTGGCCGATCCGATTGAGCTGAAATTTTCGGAGAACGTAGATGTATATAGTAGGTAGGTTCAGATATCCTAAACCTTTTGGCGGCGGCGAGTGTTTTAGTGAATTTTAAGGTACTTCTATATTTCGATGCTGTGTAAATTTTTGTAAAAAAAAGTATTGAGAATGAGAACTTATTATGTTTAAAGCTTGCTTATGATAATGAATTGGAAATTTTGAACCGTGCTGAGTGCCTAAAAGTAGGTAAGGATTTTTTTCAAAATTTTTGTTTTCTTAACTTCTGACAGAAACATTGGATCATCGTGAAATATGCAGAGCATATTGATGTTGGCAAAAAATTAACACACATGGATTTTCAATATAGTCCGGGTAACTCTGCAGCTACGGCAGGCTCCTGAAAAAAAAATAATTCAAATCATCGACCCCTCCGAAATTTTTTTTGCTTTTTGACAAAAAATTCAAATCATTGATAAATTTTAGCCTTTTTGCATCATGTCAAATTGAAATTTTTAAAATTCCGATTTGCGCAAGAACGGCAACCCATCACTAAATTACCTCTATTTTCAGCACTCAAAATCTCTGTTTACGAGAACTAACGACCAGATAATCCGATCATCATGAAATTTACAGGACATATTGGTAGTAATTAGAACCAGGCCTGATAGAAGTGATTTTTAAATGCGGTTAACCCTGGGGCAGTGGTGTCATCTTGAAAAAATCACTGAGAAAAAACTGTATATTGGCCTATAACTTCCGATTCAGCCACCACATTTCAACAAAATCCACACAGAATTTGGATCTCACTTAAGACCACATTTGGTGAAAATTTAACTGAAAAATTAGAATATACTTGCCAGCTATGGTGATTTTAGTCTCCTAAATCTTGTAAATTTGATCAGCAAAATAAAGCTTTTTTCCCTATAACTTCCGGTCCAGTCATGAAATCAAAACGAAATTCATGCAGTAAATAGAACCAAAAGTCGTCGGAATTTCGTAAAAAAAATCATGAAAGGGCTGCCAGCTATGACCATTTTTATAATATTTTGGAATTTCTTTACTAAGCGATTATGTAAATGGGAATGATTCTGCAATGAAAATTAACAACAAATGTTAGCTTTTTGAAAATTCGAAATGTTTTGAGGGTGGTAACCCTAAAACATTTTTCACCCCTATAGCTTCCAGCGCAGTGATTCAATCGAAACGAGATTCACGGGGTGGGTTTAACTTAATATGAAGTAGATTTGGTATATTTTTTGCTTTGCTGCTAACACAGAGTCACCAGCATCAGACATTTTCGTAAATATTGCACCAACAGATGGTTCCATAACATACTCGCATGCAAAGCATTTGCAATAAAAATACGGAACCAATTTTAAATTTTCCGACTTTTGACAAATATTTCGGATGGCAGCCTCAAACCATATTTAACCGCTGAAAATATCGATGAAATCCTGTGATGAGAACGAAATTCAAAGAATAAGTTGATTTAATTCAAAGGGTAAGTTGCCAGCACTGAATATTTTCATAATTTATGTTATAGTTGGGCTTTGTTGCTTGGGATACGGAATGGCTGATACGATACTATAAAAAAGTGTATAACATCTTTCCACATTTTTTTGTCACTCAAAGACAATTTCTTCAAAAATCAGTTTTCTAGCGGTTCCGATGCGCTAGACTTTTTTAAATATGTAGTGACTTTTCAAAATTAGCAAACTCGCTAATCAAATATGACAAAATTTCAAGCTAAAAGTCAAGTGATTCACCCATTTTTTTTAAGTTAATATCGTAACCCGATTTTCATATTCGATCAAGATATAAGCATCATAGTTGACCAAACAACATGTCTATGACAAGGCACCAATTTGCGTTTAAAATGTCTATTCATTGTTTTTTGTACCTCTGATGTTTTTTCGAATGACTAATGAAGTAGGTTTTAAGCCTTGAGTCATGGGACTCTAACCCCTAATGAATTCATATCGCGATTTTCGATAACAAGGTGTTTTTTTTTCAAATATCCTTTAACAAAGTACTAGTGTGAATTGTCATTTTTAGTCAATTCCCAATGTTTTGTCTGATGGCAAAGCCAGTACATTGCAAAGGTATTTTTTAGGAGCATTCTCCTCTTTATGGGCTTGAATTAATGCATCGGTTAGTGGTCTTTAAAGGATAAACTTATGCATATTTTTGGTGCATTTAGTAGCAGATTTTACACTTTATTACCTAAGAGAAATTTCAAACTTAGATTTTTTTATTTCTCCATGAATTTACTCATATTATAAAATCACAAATGAACATTTCTGCAAAACTTCACTTAAAACAACAAAATAGAAGCAAATAAAAATCAAGCAAGCATCCACGACATAACAGTTACTATGCCGCCAACAACTGAAAACTTACAAGCAATATTCTACGTGCACCTATTCGGACGCAGTTGCAAAATTGTTTACACAATTTTCCATAGAGCTTAGCATACGGAACATTCTGTTTTATCAATTAACGCCTTGTATTTTTCACTAGTTAACAAACTATCACTAAATACCATCGATTATCTGTATATTGTATAACACTTTACCTTTAGTCATTTACATGTGAATATCCTATCAACGAAATGTAAGTGTTCAACAACATTTACATTGGTTCATGTATTCGATAAAGTGAGATGTGCACTACTTGCGTAGTGTAAGCAGTGTGTAAAGGTTTAAACGACGATAAAAAAATAAAACAGTAAAAGACTGATTCACACGAACGTTCTTGGCTAATTAGCACTTGGATATGTATATAAGTATGAGATGATAGCAAACTGAGATACTGAATATGAAGGTTATTAGTTTCATTTGCGATGGAACATTTGTAAATTTTTGCGGATAAATTATTTAACTATAAACTTTTTAAATTGCATGTTATTGTGTGAAACATGTAATTGCTGATGAGAAATTTTAGTTGAGAAAATGTTATGTCTATTCAATGAACTACTACTCATCACATGATGATAGCAGAAACAACTGATACTGTCATCCAGCTAAACGTAGTATTATTCTTTATTTTCTCGTACTAAAGACTTACTGCTTCCTGGTTTGGCATATCAGATATCAATCGTGTGACAGAACACGTTTCATCAAGTGCGGGCCTTTATATTTTTATTTTTGATTAATTTTCGAAGTGGCAGTTCTAATTGTTAACAAAACAAATATAATTTTGCTGGTCGAGGGCAAAAAAACAGGTTGCAGGATATTGTTTCGATGCATCGATTGTATAAGTTCTTCACGACAAACTCTCACTCTACTGAGCACTTACCCCATCTATTTTCATCTTCAAAAAGTTGTGGAAGAATGGCTTTAAGGGTTTGGGTCATTCTTCCACATTACCTTTCGATCGTGGTGATGCAATAGTATTCATTACATGTTTGATTGAATTACTTACAAACATTTTTAAAAAAAAATCCACTAAAGTCAGTGCAGACCTCCAATGTGAAATTGTTCGTAAGGGAATTTTATGGTTACATTCACTGCTTCCGATGAATTTGTAGTTTTCATCGAATAAAGTCTGATAAACTTCAAAAAGAAATCTACTATAGGAAGGAATGTATTTATTTTTTCGACGTATTGTTTTCAATAGACCAAAGTCATACACGTGAAGGGTGCCAAATGGGACTTGCCTACTACGGGTGGGTATAGATATTCCCCACGTTTACCTGAAGACAGGAATTACTTCATACAAGTAAGACGGTTTGGCATATATGACCATATATTATTTTAAAAAGAATACATATTGCAAATTATATTCAAATCTAGTATTATATATGTTTATATAAACAAAAATTCATCCCTTCGTTTGTACATGTAGTATATACATTAGATAATATTAATATATATATATATATATATATATATATATATATATATATATATATATATATATATTTATATATATATATATATATATATATATATATATATATATATATATATATAAATATATATATATATATATATATATATATATATATATATATATATATATATATATATATTTATATATATATGTATATATATATATATATATATATATATATACGAGTACATATATTTATTTCTTTAATACATTATATTTGAATATAATTTGTAAATATTTCGTATTGTGGGCCGTTAGTTTCAGTGCCGATGCACAACAAATTTAAGATGCGTAGATACTGAAGAAATAATTTTATATACTGTAGGTATAATAATAGGTAATAATAGAAACTGAAGAAGACGATCGATTTTTTAAAAAAATTCAAATATATTTAGCTTATAAAGGCAAAATTGATATTTTAATTTAACCTCTGGAAGTGACATTCTCACTAGTTATAGAGGTCCTTGAATTCTTTTTCTCAAGCAGCAAGGGCCAGGGGCCGAAATTATGAAAAATGCGATGATTTCGTCCTCCGTAAGGCACAAATGCTGTTCACACTGTTTATATAATTTGATTATTTATTATATATTTGCTAATGCAATGCATTATTATTTACGTATGAATGACACATAAACTAACCATCGTGACCGCTCAGGGATGAACACCTGCATGAATTATACGTGAATTAAATGAAATACAAGACTATTTTTTAATATATTTCAATTTTCTAACAAATATCGATACTTTGAGCAGCGAATTAAGTGAAATCGGTTTCTCTCATATGTATCTTCCTACCGCCATAGCTAAGCAATCGGTTCAAAGGGTAATCCCTTGATCTTTGGGACAATCATAGAAAAAAAAATTCTGTGAAGAAATTGGAATATATTTTGCTTATAAGGGAGAAATTGGTGTTTAGCTCAAAATTTTTATTTGGAATCCTCGAAAAAGCATACATGATTTGGCAAGGTGAAGAGTGCATGGCAGTCACGACCAACCATATTTGGATCTGGAATGGCCAGCATTATTTACCGGTTCCAGTCTCAGCAAAGAGAAAATAACTGAAAGTAACATCTTTTCGTTCGAACAGGGAAATATGAATAAAGCGTGCAGACATTTACCGAAGAGAGATTGAAACAGTGGAGAGTAAACGGGTTGTTAACAGGTTTCGATTTCATTGTTTCAATCTCAATCCCGGTCTGAATCCGGATTTTATACTAAGATATTGATCGTGGCTTTGAAACGTTTACATCGAAATGGGAAGTTTCACTGGCACATGCCATCAAAAATAGCGGAGTGTGAAATCGTACATACGAAGGGATGAATTTCCGAGCTATTTGGTTTGCAGGATTTGGTTTGCGCGGATGTCTATGTAGCCCTGTTTGTGTGTCCAAGACTAGATGAAATATCAAAAGCTTTCAAACTGGTGCTGTCTGCTGCTTTTCGTTTTAGTGATCATCCAGGAAATGTGAGATCTAGACAGTCCTTCTTTGCGAATAATTTAGATTTTTCCAAACGACGTAAACATTTTCTTGATCACTTAAGGCCTTTCCGAATTGCCGTCTTCGGCTTTACCTTGTTATAACAGAATCTAACGTCAGATCAAGTCGAGCCTGCTTGAATTCAGTTATGTACGCCTTGTCATTGTTCTCCTGCATAACACTTGACGAATTCACGTTCTGGTTTGATTTTTCGTTAGCTAGATGGTGTTTTGAGGCAATGTTACGGAACGTAAGCCATAGATTTCGGGCATCTCGTCTTGGTCTGCTTGAAACTGTTAGAATAGCTCAGTTACTTTGCTGACGTCACTATATGCCATAACAAGCTGAAGATGAGGACAAATAAGTGTATCTGGAAAGGTTAAATTCACAAAATCCATCCCACAAAAAAGATTTGCTTTTTTAGTTTGAAAATATTTTCTTAACATGTTCGTCATAGAAAGAATGTAGTGAGAGATGAAGAAATGCACAATGAACTTTCAATTACTGATTGAACAATAGATCACCGATGCATAAACTGAGTCTTTGTCTTTTTTTTACTAATGTTCGAAGAAGAACATTAGTATTGAAATCACTTTGGCCAAAAATTCATATATCAGTATATATATATATGTATATTTATATATATATATATATATATATATATATATATATATATATATATATATATATATATATATATATATATATATATATAAACATATATTTATATATATATAGATATATATATAAATATATACTATATATATATATATATATATATATATATATATATATATATATATATATGTATATATATATATATATATATATATATATATATATATATATATATATATATATATATATATATATATATATATATATATATATATATCATCAAAAAATTTCAGTGATAAAATCTCAAGAACGCGCCATCCGATTGAACTGAAATTTTCAGGACACATTGGTGTATATGCGGAATAGTGCCAGGTCTCACAAAAAGTTAATAATCTTTAACCCTTTGGCGCCGGCGGCCATTTTAGTGATATTTTTAATATACCTATTATTACGTACACAAATAATTTTTGCAAAAATAAAGTTGACGAAATAAATTTTGAACGTGTTTTACATGTGAATCGGAAAATGCTTTGGAATTTTTAAACCCCATGCGCTGGGTGCCTAAAAACAGAACGGGAAAACTTGAAAATTTTTAAATTGCGATAACTTTGGACGATGCTATTCAATCATTACGAAATTTTCAGGACATATTATTATTATTTAGTTGTAGATTTGTGTAGCTTTTTATGAGCGTGCTGGCAACCCTGTAGCTAGGGCAGGCACTGAAAGTGAAAACCTTCAAATCATCGTCTCTCTTGAAAAAATGCCGCTTCTTTAAAAAAAAAAGCCACTCATATGTATATATTGTGCTTTGTTTACATAGACAAAAAAAAATTTGATATGGTATAACGGGCACGCCTGGTAACCCTTGCCCAATTTACCTATATTCTCAGCATCAAAAACTTCTGTTCATGGAAACTAATGCTCCGATGAGCAGAATTAGTTGAAATTTACAGATTGTATTGGTCTTGAATCGAACCGGGTCTGATTGAAGTGATTTTGAAATGCGGGCGATTCTGTGCCAGTGGTGCCATCTTGAAAAATCACTAAAAAAGATAGCTGCTTCTAGCCCTATAAATTCTGATTCAATCGTTCGATTTTGACGAAATTCATACAGTAGCTGCACGTTTGGTAGAAATTTGGTCGAAAAATTCGGTTGGAACTGCCAGCTATGATAATTTTGGTGTCTTAAATTTGAAAAAATAAAAATTTGGAATTGAAAACATTCAAACCATCGAATATCCTAAAAAAATGTCCGTTTCTTACAATAAAACCAATTTCTATACAAATCTTATGCTTTATCTACACGTTCAAAGTAAAACTTTGGAAATTTCATGTCGGACAAGAACGGTAACCCTTTCCCAGTTAACCTATATTTTTATCATCAAAAACTTCTGCTCACGGGAACTCACGAATCAATAATCAGATACAATTGAAACTTACAGAATGCATTGGACTTAAGTAGGACCAGATGTGATAGAAGCAATTTTGAATTGAAGGCAACTCTGTGCCAGTGGTGCCATCTTGAAAAATTACAAAGAAAAAAAACTGCTTTTTGCCCTATGAAATGTGAATAAGTTACCAGATTTTCATGAAATTGACACTGTAGCTGAACCTTACTCTAAACTCTGTTTGATAGAAATTTGGTTGAAAAATTCGATTGGTGCTGCCAGCTATGGTAATTTTTGTGTCCTTGGTTTTGAAAATTCGCTCAGGAAAATAAAACTTTTTACCCTATAACTTCCAGTGCAGTCATGAAATCATAACGAATTTCATACAATAAATGGAACCTATTATATAAATTATTCAGGCCAAATTTGATTGAAAAGCCACGATAGGGTTGCCAGCTATTGTTGGTTTTGTGTTTGTTTGCAATCTCTTTATTAAGCGGTTTTATCGTAGAATTTTCAATTGGTAATGATATTGTAGTGATAATAAACAGCAAATATTAAGCTTTCGATTATTTGAAAAAACTTGCTGCAGGTAACTCTAAATTTTTTATACTCTTTTAACTTCGAATGTAATATAACAACGTGAGGCAGATGTTATATATTCTTGGCTTTGATACTGGCGAAAGGTTGCCAGCACGAGTCGGTTGTGCTACTTTTGTATCAATAAATGCTTACAGTTAGTATTCATACCGGAAACATTTACAATGGAAATAAATAACGGATGTTTCAATTCCCAAAGTTCTGCAAATTTTTCGGATCGCAGCCCCAAACAGCAACTTCAGTTACAGTGCTGCAGGCACTGAGCATTTTCTTCATTGATGTTATATGAGATGCTGGTTTCAAAATTTTGTGAAATAAGCAACTGATAACGAATATAATTAACCCGTGTTTTGCTCTCATGAACGTTGATATTCATGCCAGTGGTAATATCTGAAACCTTCTACCATCTATGTTATAATGCATTCTTGAGATCAAAGTAAAACGGCGGATTCAGGAGCTCTTCGAAGTAGGACGCCCATCGTTTGCTGATACTTTCGGTGTCGCTGATAATATTTCCATCTTTGTCCTAACAGAGGCTAGTCCTGGGTTGGTAGCCATTATTGATAGTGTTTACTAATCTGTACGCTTGTCTGGTGTTCTTACTAACTAGGTTTACATTAATATTCAGCAACTGCTCGTCAAAGTATTTCCGTTTTTTACGCCTAATTATTCTATTGGATATTCGCCGTAGCTCATCATATTTTTCCTTTTTTGGCTATATATATATATATATATATATATATATATATATATATATATATATATATATATATATATATATATATATATATATATGTATATATATATATAGATATATATATATATATATATATATATATATATATATATATATATATATATATATATATATATATATATATATATATATATATGCATGTTCGCTGTGCTCCTGTGTTCAAGTAGAGGTGCGCGGACGGCGCTGCTAAAAGATTTGCACTTTTGTGAATGAATTATTTGACTGCTACAGTACGACGAAAAATTTTATGTGCTATAAAATTGAAAATTGTTCAAGTTATATATAAAAATTTTTGACGTGAAAGAACTACTTTTTTAAATCTAGAATAAATAGAATAAAAATAGAATAGAATAAAAATAAAATTTGAATTTAAATTTAATAGATTTTGTGCAAATTAAACCAAAAAAAATAAAAGAAATAAGTTAAAGATTAATTGTGTGAAAAGTTAAACATCAACAGGCTCATATCACACTTAAAGGGGAGTGTTCACACAAATTAATGATGTGGAAACATGTATTCAAACATGTGTTCAAACAGTTAACTGTTCAATCTAATGCACGGCTTTTGGTACAGTAGTGTATTTTAAAAATTTGTTTTTACTTTTTTATGCAAGAAAATACACATGTACTTCTATGGCTGAGTATATTTTGACAGTTGCATACCTTAGGTGAAAAGGCTGTGCACGCCACTGTATATATATATATATATATATATATATACAGATACGATGATATACGTATATATATATACTGTATATATATATATATATATATATATATATATATATATATATATATATATATATATATATATATATATATATATATATATATATATATATATATATATATATATATATATATATATATATATATATATATATATATATATATATATATATATATATATATGGAAATATGAATTTTTGGCCAAACCGTTTCCAATACTAATGTTCGTCGGACGTTAGTTAATATGAAGAAACGTGTAGGAGTTGAAATACAAAGCAGGTCTTTAGCAAATACATTTGACTTTTATCGAGAGGTATATAATACTATATGCAATAATTTCTTTTTGAAAAAAAGTTCATTGTCCTATCATTGCCCTCATCACGGTCAATATTTGCTTTATCATATAATGTGGTGACAAAAATAAGTCATAGTAATTATATTCTGTCTTTCGAAATACCACATCTGTTGATTGACCCCCAAGAAAAAATGAAAAATTGAAATCGGTTTGTCGTTGATTGCGGGAGTCATTGGTGGAAACTGATACTCTCAATGTCCACTCCATTTCTACTAGCCCAGTGATAACAAGACATCAGCACAATTCCATTTTCAAATTCAAATACTATTGACAACAAATGTTACGTTTTCGCTCGAACGAATGAACTGCACATACTAAATTGGCGTCACATGAGTGGGGCTATGTGCCATTTGCATATTAATTATAAAACCAACTTTTTACACAAAGAAATGAATACCACTCTTGCTGAATTTCATGAAATTTTGTATGAAAATTTTACGTGAAACCAAAGTCAATGCGAAACTAAATCGGTATATTCACTAATATCGTATTCGGTAGTATCATAAATAATAGGCGCGTATTTTTGCTCCTCTATCCAGCAGAAAACAGAGTATACGCATTGGAAACAACAGCACTCCTTTACCAGTGAATTCACTAGTACAGAAATTCTATTCCTCAATGGTAAGTTCACGCGTTGAACCATAGAACCATAGATGGTAAGTTCACGTGTTGAACCATACCATAGCAATGCGGAGTGTTGTTGTTTCCAATGCGTATACTCTGTTCTCTGCTAGATAGAGGAGCAAAAAACGTGCCTAATATATTCGTTAAGGTATGTGCTAAGATGGTATAGGTGCGAGTCTTTTTATGAGTGTGTTTAGGTAAAAGATATTTGAATATTAGTTAATGAAGGTATATTGTGTTGGAAACAAATAGGTATATCCGTAAAGGACGCAATCATTTGCAATTTCAAATGATGCCGGAAGTAAATTAATGTTTGTAGTCAAACGTTGATTTAATTAACAACAAACAATTTGCAGTTAAAAATAGTTCAGGGAACATATCTTTTAATGTTTGACTTGTTTAGCTACGCACTATGCAAGTAAAACATGCAAATTTGGTGAACATATTGAAGAATGCGTTATTAACGAAATGAACTGACCACATGAATCAGACATACACCTACGCATTACGCTCGATTATCATTCAAATCAAATGTAAACCAAAGTATGGAAGTAAGTGAATAAAAGGATGTTCAGTGCTTGAGTGACGGAGCACTTTCAACATTCAAATTTCTTCTTCCAAAATGGGATGTATAGCAGGTGCATAATACCTTTTTGGTGTTAAGTCCAGAAGAACTTGTCGAAAAATTCAAATAAACTCTTATGTCGATAAACATGAAACTAAAATAACCACTTAACATGGCATATCACGAAATTAGAAATACCTGATATTTGTGATATATTGATACCAATAAAAAATGTATAATAAGGCTTGACTAATAAGTTCATATTAGGTAATATCACGAAATTCTAGAATTGACCCAACTCTACCGTCGGCAGCAGCACTGAAAAAACACATAGCACCAGACGCCATAATTTATAGACTTCTGGCACCATGTACATAGTCGATTTGGGGATTGTGATAAAATATAGCGCCACACGCCATAGTACATTGCGAAAAGTACATAGGAGCAGGCGCTATGCTTATAGCCCTCCACGCCATGTACTATAGTCCTCCACGCCATGTAATATAGTCCTCCACGCCATTACATGGCGTGGAGGTCTATAGTATATGGCGTGGAGGAATTATAGTACATGGCGTGGAGACTATAGTGCATGGCATGGAGGACTATAGTATATGGCGTGGATGACTATAGTACATGGCGTGGACGACTATGGTACATGGCGTAGAGGACTATAGGACATGGCGTCTGGCGCTATGTGTTTTTTTCAGTGCAGAGTTAATTTTCTTCAAGAAATTGTATGCATGGTATTTTTATAGTTCGATTATTCAGGTAGTTCGATTATTCAGGTGGTTCGATGTGTCCCGATCAAAGGTTTTACTGTCTAGCCCAAATAGAGTTTTCAACAACAATATACAGTCCAAACATAGTTTTTCAAAACAATATTCGATTTTTCTATATTTTTTTGCTATTTACCTTAGTCCTAATTTTAGTTTTCTAATTTTACTATTTACCTTAGTCCTAATTTTAGTTTTCTAATTTTTCAATTATTTTTATTATTTCTTTTCCTTTTTTATGTTACACTCTTTTTTTTATTTTTGCTTTCTTGACGCTGTAATTGGAATTATATCTGTAGCGCAAGGGATTACAAATAAATAAATAAATAAATATACAGCCCAAATATAGTTTTTCAAAACAATATACACCCCAAATATAGTTTTTCATAAACAATATATAGCCCAACTTCAATTTTTTGAATACATTATATAGCCCTAAATCCACCAACCCGCTTAATCAAAAATCTTTCCCCGCCAATTTAACCTATAGATAGCACAATCGACGGGATTTAGCCGAATCTGGCCACAGTGCTTCTATCGTTGATACACTTATACGCCCCCTCACACAGTATGGCTGCGAGTTATAATTGGAGCTATCTTCTTCAACTGAAGCCATATTACATGGCTCACGGCACTATGTAATATAGCGTGTGGGGCTATAATTTCTGCACCATGTAATTATGGCACTGGGAGCCATACTGCATTGCTCAGGGCACTATGTACATAGCTCAGAGTACTATATACATCGCGTATGGGGCCATAAATAATGCGCAATGTTACATGGCTCTGGGCACCATGTGGATTTTTTTCAGTAATCGCAGTTCAAAATTTCATGCATTAGAAGTACGAATAAAAGTTCCTTTATGGTCAGAAAATGGAAATTGTAATCGGTTTCTGGTTTTCGATTCATTATTAAAATGCGTATGTAGGATTGGAAATAACTTATTAACCCAATGAATGTTTTTAGAGATGATATATTCTCTTATTGACTAAGTATCCCAAATACTCATTGGTTTTCTTATTTTCATAAATAACATGTCACCAGAAGTCATTAACTCTGAAAACAGATGTTGAATACATCTAGCAAAAATAGCAGAGACATCAAGCTAAATGGCATGCGATTCAATTCGAATTGCCCGTTATTCGTGACAAAAGGCGTTAAGTATTTCGACGCGTCACTCATATGCTATGCACATGGCGACACCCACTCTTGAGATCGATCAATGTGAGATAGAATTTATCGTGAAACAATGCAATTAGATCCTCGATTATGGGTAAAGAGAAACTATTTTTAATCGTCATCAAAAATCATTACAGAAATGAACTTTACTTTAGAGCAACGCGCAAGCATAGTTTTAGTAGTATCCGCATCAAAAAAGGTTTGGAAATTCAAGAGCAACGATACTATTTTGTAAAGTAGTGTCGGCTAATCCTTTACGTATATACTATGCCTGCAGCCTAACTTAGTTTCGTTTCTTAACTTTCCTCTAGCTAAAAATAACGTTATTTTGCAAGGATTGACTCGAACTTTTTCTGCTGGCGATTTCTTGCAATGTGGTCTTGGCTGCCAAGCAATGAAAAGATACTTCAATGTGAGCTCTTCTTTTTGTTTTGCTAGTTTTTTTCTAAAAATCTGTTGATTTATTTTCAGGGTTTCCGGCAAAATTTCTCTCACCACAGAAGTAACTTTTTGCCCAAAAAGTTTGATCTGAAAAGTAATGGAACATACTTACTCTTTTATCGCCCCTTCGCGTAGATTTCCCTCACATCCAACTGAAAATACACGATTGTACAGTTCCGTATGTCTTGTTTGCTTTCAGTTGCATGAACATCATTCTTATGAAGATCTGTTTTCTACGTTTGATCGGGAAAAGCTGTGCAGAGCTCGTTTGTGAATTGCTTCAAACGAGAAAAAGTCCGTTTTCGCATCAAGCAATCCATGATTTCGCATGACTATGCAGTTTCCTTTGTGCAGAACAAGTAATGCCACTGAGTCCCAACGCTTTCAAACAATTATAGCGTCGAATAAACCTTGACGCTGTAAAGGTAGAAATACACTGCTGTCACGTCACGTGACCTCGCGTGCCGTATCATCAGCTGACCTCACGTGCCATAGATCTGCAGTACCATTTTGTATGCTTAGAAACACACTGGTGGCACGTCACGTCACCCGGACTTATGTGCTGTCACGTGAGCTCAAGTTTTTGATAATCTGCAAATTTAGATTTTTTAGCTCACGTGACAGCACGTCTAACATGTAACGTATATTTTTGAATGTCGTATATGGCGAAATAAGTACTGATTAATCAAAATATCTGTTATAAGTGCATATACTATATATGCAAATTGAGTGACGCAAATATGTATTTTCAAATTGAAATCGTAGTTTTAGCCAATATTTTTACCTCATGGTATTTGATTTGTTTAAAATGTATAAGGTGAGTGATTTGTTTAAAATGTATAAGTATAAATAATTGTGAAATGGCGAAATACATTGATGCTGGTAAATTGTGGGATAAAGATGTAACATAATTTTTATGTGGAATTTGATTTGGTACGTTTTATCATTATTTACATGCATGTTTAGTGTTTATAAAAACTTTTGGTAACATGTATATGACAAACTACTTTTCTATTAGGGCTGAATACGTTTGCTCAAATTACCAAACAAACATGGAATTTGTAGGTTTTCTGCCTGAGGCATAAATTACAGAACCACTGAAAGTTTATTATAATGCTGAAGCCATAATCAATGCAACAGAACTGTGTTGCGCAGCGAAATTTGCTCAAACCTCAAACCAGGCATGGCAACAAAATTTTTTAAAATATCCAATTCCATCTGTTCGTGTGAGCGTCCGGGAAATAGGAGATGTCATATGCAAATTGAAAACAGAATTTGTTCTTGTTTGCCTCATATTTGCTATGCAATATACTCTACAGCTAGTAATGGATAAAATACTCCTGCACTAATAAATGGTATACCCCAGACGTTTCGCTCGCACGATTAACCGGATGAACCCAAAATGTACGCCCCCTTTGAACAACTGCACAAAATCTGAAGAATTTGTGGATGAATCTGTACTCTCACACATTATATTATAATGAATTATTAATACAGTTACTTTATTAACAAAACACTTTTCAAAAACGCGAGATAAACTATTATCACACAACTACAAATAGTAAACCGTCAGCCGTCGATCAGCAACTGCAACACACGTGAGCTGCTATCATGACACAAGTGTATTTCCAAGCGTGAGCTCATGTCTCCACACGCATGACGTAACTGTACGTGAGGTCACGTGACGTGACAGCAGTGTATTTCTACCGTAATGGGACAAGCGTCCATGCGTCCACGCGCCCATGCGATCTAGCGTGTTTTGCTTACACGAGTCAATTTGATTTTGTTTACATAGGCGGGCCTAAAGCGAAGGAGGTGGAGTATGCTGATTCATGTACAATAGATTTTATAATGATTTCTTTCGCTCAGCGGCATGTGTGGATGATTATTTTATTATATGATGATGTGGATAATATTTGTTGTTGCATCCTTACGTGCAGGACTATTACGAAAAAATTAGAATGCATACGAATATCTAGACACAAAAAATTTTATATGAAGGTGTATATAGTCATATGGATAAATATATACAATTGTCTGCTACCAATTTATTTGTTTGGAAGGAAGAAAAAAAATGGGGAAAAATTGAGGAATGGGAATTAGTAATGTTTTAAAATTGATCACGACGATGTTTTCAAATATTAATTATTATAATTATTATAATTCAATTAATATGAAAATAAAAAACTCTAGCGCACCTGAACCGCTAGAAACACTAATGTTCGAAGAACAGTAGAAGAATCGTGCAGATTTTGAGTGCATATTCTACCACACTAGCTGCTTATTACAGCCAAACTAATTCAAACGCCAGGTTTTACTTTGGTCTTATAACTCATATGTTGGAAAGGTTTCAGATATTACCAGTGGCATGAATTACAAAGTTTATGAGAGCAACACTTGTTAATTATATTCGCTCTCAGTTGCTTATTTCACAAAAATTTTCAAAGCAGCATCTCATATAACATCAATGAAGAAAATGCTCAGTGCCTGCAGCACTGTAACTGAAGTTGGTGTTTGGGGCTGCGATCATAGGCGCGCCGTAGGAGGGGCCAGGGGGGGCCAGGACCCTCCCCCCAGACCCTAGGTTGGCCCCTCCCAGAAAAATACATATTTCTAACAACATACACTTAAGTTTTCGCCTCTTTGGTTTTTGTTGTTACAGTAAGAGCTGTATAGTGCAGTAGTGAAAGCCTATACCAATGCATGCACACTACTTATAACATACAGACTAATTAATTAATATTAATTACGAAGTTATGGGACTTATCTCGAGAAATGGACGGCAATATTTAATTTCAACAAGTTATACGTCGAAATTTCGACAATACGACGAAAAGCGCCTCGCCAATTATCCTTTTTTTATTAAGATTATCTGTTCATTCCTACTAGGCAATATACAGGTATTTATATAAGAACACTTTTGTAAGCTGGCGTTTTATGCAATTACGTTTTTGACAAAGCATAGTCTGAGTATTAAAATGGTAGGCAATAAGATATAACTAAAAGTATTAAAATGGTAGGCAATAAAACTAACGTAGAATACGATTTTCTAAGTCATTTGGAGAATAAAAATGGCATCCCTGCCACTTTTATGCTATCTATTCAAAACAATGTTGTTTTTTGCGAGCAATTTTCGCTGCGATTACTCTTTCTTGATGGGATCATCTACCTAACATTAAGCAAAACAAACAAAGTCTCATTCCATATTTGAGAGCATTTTTCTTTGACTTTAGCGTATGATAAAGTGTACTTGTTAGGTTTGAGTAAAAAACTCCATACTGAATAGCTCGGAAGGTTCAATATTGCTGCTGACACCACCACCACAACAAAGACTATACCGAATTTGCATCCGGTTAAAATAACTTACCCTATAACTCTTGATTCATTGAAAGCGTTAGAAGTTATACGAAAAAATGGGTGTTTAGAGTTACTCTCCGCGAATGTGTTAAATTTTTTTAAATTGAAATATTTTCAGCTTATTTTCACTATGAAATCAATATTATTTGAAAATTTAATAGTACCGATTTCCAGGACAAAAATGCTGATGCTGGCATCGCGGATCTAACATTATAACCAAAACTGTGACCTACTTGGTTTACACTCAGGTTAAATGTGTGTGAATTTGATTATAATTTGATAACTGCATCGGAAGGTAAAAGGCATAGCACTTCAATTTCACCGAGCGTTTTTTCATGGTGACACGACCGCCTCATGGTTCCTATCATTTTCATTAAATTTTTGTCAGACCTGTATCTACTCAAGACCAATATATCCAGTGAATTCGATCGCGAGATAAAAATATAAATAATTCGGTGAAGGGTTACGATTTTTTGTGCGTTTCGGAATTTTAGAAGTTTAGATTTGACTGTATAAATATAGTATCAAATTCATCAATCATATGCATTTTATTCTAAATACTGATAAAAATACCAGAGAGTCAATGGTGTGAAAGATTTGTGTTTACGTACTTATGGTAGCTACAAGGTTGCCCAGACATTTCAAAACGACAGAAATTTATTTTATTTACCCATAGATGCGTCTTGTAAATTTCGTGATGATCTGATGACTCGGTGTGAAGTTATCACAATGCAAAATGTTCCATAGAATTTCCATTGCAGCCACAAATACACCAAAGTTTCAGCTCGACCAAACTTCACAAACCGGATAAATTATCCGGATAATAAAATTCATGCCCATATTGCCTACAATAATAAAAACTCTACAATAATAAAACTCTAAAAGTGCTTGGAAGACAGTAAGTGATATGATGCTTGAACAGTCTTGGAATATTATCAAGATAAACCGAAATTATTTGGAAAAGATTATTGACCTTACAACGTGCCTCAGTCGCCAAGGACTTGCTTTCAGAGGACATGATGAAAGTGGTCCCAGTGATAATTGTGAATTTTTTTTGGAATTTTGTGAATTATTCGCGAAGCATTATTTAACTTTTGAAAAACATTTTAAAAACAAAGTTGCGAACTACTGCTTTGGCAAAACACAAAATGAATTAATAAAAATAATTGCTGAAATCGTTCGCGAGGACATTACAGCTGAAATAAAAGAGTGCGGACTGATATCCATTGTGGCAGACGAAGCAAGGGTTCACAAAAAGGAACAACTCTCCGTGGTTCTCAGATTTGCTAGACATTTCAGGAGCTAGAAATGCCTCGTATTTAGCCAATATAATTTTGAGCCTGTTAGACAGCTACGGACTTAGCGAATTGCCTGTTGTTGGACAGTCTTATGATGGTGCTAGTGTCATGTCAGGACAAAAAGGTGGTTTCCAAACTAAATTAAGATAAAACACCCTGCAGCCAGATTTGTGCACTGTCAAGCTCGTAAAATTATCTCTGATGTGATGGACACATTTTTCACAATCGAAACGTGTACATCCTTTTTCAATGCCATCGAATCCTTTTACCTACACTTTTCGAAGCCATCACAACACCAATTGTTCAAGCAGCTTGAAGAGGCAGTTGATCTAAATATAAGGCGTGAAATGAAGTTTAAGCTCGACTCGTTAGTCAATGAGATTTCACAATTGCAAATATGTGATCGATAGCTATGGGACTATAAAAAAGGCTTTAGAAAAAGAAATGAATGAAGGAAAATACAGCGACCCAGTTTATGCATTGGCGATCTTTCATTCGATCAGTAATCCTAAGTTTGTAGCAAATATTTTCTTCTTTCACTATGTTCTTTTTATAACGAACATGTTAAGCACATATTTCCAAACTAAAAATGCAATTCTTTGGGATAGGATGGATCTTGTGAATGGAACACTTAAAACACTACTAAGTGAGCGAGAAAACTCTTATGTAGTTTGGGAAAAAATTAAATCATTCGCAGAGAAGCACTGTCTGGATCTTACATTTCCCAGGGGATCACGAAAACGGGAAACAGCAAAAGGCACAAGTCTGAAAGGTTTTGATATTTCATCTAGCCTCGGACACGCAGTTAGGGCTACAAAGATATCAAATGGCTCGAAAAAAGTAAGTTACAGCACTCTTCGTCTTGGCAAATTATTTATGCTTTTCATAGGTTTTCTAGGTAACAAAAATTTGAAATAAAAGATCAATTTCTTCCTTGTAACTTTAATATATTCCAATTTCTTCAAAGATATTTTGAAAGTAAACTATCCTCTTCTTCAAGTATAAATTGAAACATATTTAGCTTCTAAACAAAAAAATTGTCTTATATTTATAATTATTTCCATTCTATTCCCGTATAATTCATACAAGCGCTCTTTTTTTGGTGCTAATGGATAATTCATGTGTAACTCATACTTACCATTCACATTATATGCATGTGGTAGTAGCTCATACGTATTCACAGACACGAAGTTTATTTGATAATGCATTAGCAAATAACAAAGAATAAATTAACAAACAGAAAATGTATTAGTAAATTATATAAGTTGTATGAACAGTACGTGTACAAACAAAAACAAAATCATCGCATGGCTTGAGCCTTTCAGTCCCTGGCCCCTGCCAGATTTTAGGCCACGGCCCGCCTATGGCTGCGATCCGAAAAATTTGCAGAACTTTGGGAATTGAAACATCGGTTATTTATTTTCATTGTCAATGTTTCCGGCATGAATACTAACTGTTAGCATTTATTGATACAAAAGTAGCACAACCGACTCGTGCTGGCAACCTTTTGCCAGTATCAAAGCCAAGAATATATCACATCTGCTTCACGTTGTTATATTACATTCGAAGTTATAGGAGTATAAAGAAATTTAGGAATACCTGCAGCGAGTTTTTTCACATAATCGAAAGCTTAATATTTGCATTTTATTGTCACTACAATATCATTACCATTTGAAAATTCTACGATAAAACCGCTTAGTAAAGATATTGCAATTAAACACAAATTCAACAATAGCTGGCAACCCTATCGTGGCTTTTCAACAAAATTTGGCCTGAATAATGCCTATAATAGGTTCCATTAATTGTATGAAATTCGTATTGATTTCATGACTGCACTGGAAGTTATAGGGCAAAAAGTTTTATTTTCCTGAGCGAATTTTCGAAACCAAAGACACAAAAATTACCATAGCTGGCAGCACCAATCGAATTTTTCAACCAAATTTCGATCAAACAAAGTTTAGAGTAAGGTTCAACTACTGTGTGAATTTCATGAAAATCTGGTTACTTATTAACATTTCATAGGGCAAAAAGCAGTTTTTTTTCTTTGTAATTTTTCAAGATGGTACCACTGGCACAGAGTTGCCCACAATTAAAAATTGCTTCTATCAGACCTGGTTCTACTTAATTCCAATGCATTCTGTAAATTTCAGTTGTATCTGATTAGTGGTTCGTGAGTTTCCGTGAACAGCAGTTTTTGATGCTAAAAATATAGGTTAACTGGGAAAGGGTTACCGTTCTTGCCCGACATGAAATTTCCAAAGTTTTACTTTGAACGTGTAGATAAAGCATAAGATTTGTATACAAATTGGTTTTATTGTAAGAAACGGACATTTTTTTAGGATATTCGATGGTTTGAATGTTTTCACTTCCAAATTTTTATTTTTTCAAATTTAAGATACCAAAATTATCATAGCTGGCAGCTCCAACCGAATTTCTCAACCAAATTTCTACCAAACGTGGTTTGAATTAAGGTCCAGCTACTGTGTGAATTTCGTCAAAATCGAACGATTCAATCAGAATTTATAGGGCTAAAAGCAGTTATCTTTTTTAGTGATTTTTCAAGATGGCACCACTGGCACAGAATCGTCTGCATTGCAAAATCACTTCTATCAGACCTGGTCCTATTTAAGACCAATACATCGTGTAAATTTCAATTAATTTTGCTCATCGGATCGTGAGTTTCCGTGAACAGAAGTTTTTAATGCTAAAAATATAGGTAAATTGGGCAAGGGTTACCAGGCGTGCCCGTTATACCATATCTTTTTTTTTTGGTTATGTAAACAAAGCACAAGATTTACATATGAATGGCTTTTTTTTGAAGAAACGGCATTTTTTCAAGAGAAACGATGATTTAGAGGTTTTCACTTTCAGTGCCTGCCCTAGCTACAGGGTTGTCAGCACGCTCATAAAAAGCTACACAAATCTACAACTAAATAATACCAATATGTTCCGAAAATTTCGTAATGATTGAATAGCTCTGTCAAAAGTTATCGCAATTTAAAAATTTTCAAATTTTCCCGTTCTCTTTTTAGGCACCCAGCGCACACATAGGGTTAAAAAATTCCAAAGCATTATCCGATTCACATGTGAAACACGTTCGAAATTCAATTCGTTAACTTTGTTTATGCGGAAATTATTTGTGTACGGAATAATAGGTATATTAAATATATCACTAAAATGGCCGCCGGCGCCAAAGGGTAAAAAATAATTGACATTTAGTGAGACGTGGACCTATTCTGCATATACAATAATGTATCCTGAAAGTTTCAGCTCAATCGGATGGCGCGTTCCCGAGATTATCTCACTGAAATTTTTTGATGATATATATATATATATATATATATATATATATATATATATATATATATATATATATATATATATATATATATATATATATATATATATATATATATATATATACATATATATATATATATATATGAATTTTTGGCCGAATCGATTTTAATACTAATGTTCTTCGAACATTAGTAAAAAACCATCGTTGCAAGCGTGTAATATCCATCCATCTACTTATCATCTCGAAATGATAAAGAGCGAAAGTAAAACAATTAAATCAATGGTATAACAATCACCGTATCCGACCACTTTCGCCTTAGCCCCGCCTTCAAAAAACTGGATTTGAGTTGACTTGACTCGTTTAATCTAAAAACGCATGGACGCGTGGACGCATGGACGCTTATCTAAATGGCCCATAAGTGTTTTTTAGGTCAAACGTTGGAAGAATTTCTTTTATATCTAAAATTCGAAGGCGATCTCTCCCTCTTAAACGATTCATTCGTCGGATTCAAATTAAAAACTTGCAGCATTTAATTATATTTCCGATGTCCGCACCCCATGGGTAGCTGAGCGAACAAAGCCTTAACTCTGTCAAAAAACAAGACAATGAAGTCTCCTGAGCTAACATTTCAGAAGCCGTTGTCAATAAAATTTTATTTGAATAGCTACTATAACTTCTTGTTCGTGCTTGTATGTACTATTGGCTCATACAGCTCATTTTGAATCAACGAAGTGTGTTAATGTTGATTCACAGGCTTGTTTTTCATTAACATCACGCCTTGATTCATCAAACTATTCAAGATGAATGTATTCTTTCTATACGTAGCCTTAAAAACCCTGTTTACACATGCATCCATGCGTTCATCAGTTTCAGTCGATTTTTTTTTTAAGGCAGGAGTGAAGTGGAAGAAGACGGCTACGTAGATTTCTACTTCCATTTCGCTACCACCTTCTAACAATTCGGTTTAAACTGATGGACGCATGTATGAATGATCAGTCAGATATATTTTTATTATGTATTGATTTGCAGGAAATAGCCTTAAGCTCTTTTTGGTGAATTAAAAAAATTGACATATATTTTGCTACTTCAAGGCGAATGTTCCCGGTTGTTAAAGTAACTGCCACTGGCCTGGATGCAGCTGCTATGTACACCGTTCTTCTAGAATTCGTTCAGGTTGACAATCATCGATGGAAATATGTGAATGGTGAATGGGTTCCTGGTGGTAAAGCCGAAGTTCCCCCATCGAATCCAATTTATGTACATCCGGAGTCACCAAACTTTGGTGCGCATTGGATGAAAGAGCCAATCTCGTTCGCTAAGGTTAAATTAACAAATAAAACTAACGGAAATGGACAGGTAAATATTTTTATTTTTATTTTTAAATTGAATCTTCATTTGAAGGATTTGTAAAGAGTGCTTTGTGTTTTTTTAGATTATGTTGAATTCCTTACACAAATACGAACCAAGAGTGCATTTGGTACGTGTAGGCTCGGAACAAAGACATGTTGTTACCTATCCTTTTCCCGAAACACAGTTCATAGCAGTGACCGCGTATCAGAATGAAGAAGTTACATCGCTGAAAATTAAATACAATCCGTTCGCAAAGGCGTTCCTTGATGCAAAGGTGAGTGGTAATAATTATAATTATAAAGATATGCAGATTCACCATACCACTTTTTACGAAATTTACACTAATTAAATTAAAATTAAATTTGCTTAAATTGTCAATAATTAGTGTTGAATGTTTTCCTCCAAGGAGAGACCTGATTCGATTTATTCGCACGAGAGCGCATACGGTTGGTTCATACCCCCAAATCCATATCCTAGTTCTCCACAGCCGCAGCTTAATGATTGCGATAGGTATATTCGACATACGAGCGCAACACGTGGTGTTCGTCCCGTACCGTATCATCGACCGCGAGTAGTAGCAGCTTCGTCCAGCAATCCAGGAACACCACCGCCACCTCCTCAAACAGGGTTTCTTCCTCTCGAACCAGTTACAACAACTGTCCTTTCGTATCCAACGAGCTGGCAAGGTGCAACCAGCGCATACTGGACAGCTCCTTCAAACGCAACAGCTCCAATAAGTAAGTTTTTTTGTTTCCTTTTGCAGTAACAGAGTATTTGACGTTATAATTTTCTTTCAGCTTCAAATGTCTCTCCAACGCCATCCACCGGTTCACCAAATTATACAGCATCACCCGTCTACGCAACTCATCATCTTCCACCACATAATCAATATAATTCAGCACCACCTCCGCACTCTCAAGGCGAACCAACGTATCAGAACCTTTCGGGATCGCCAACTCCTCAAGCTTACACTTCATCACCACATCAAGTCTATCATCCAACTCCAACCTCGCCGCCACATCAGCTCTACACAAATGTATTAAATCCGGCAGGATTGAGCTATTCCGCAACATGGCACGGTGGAAGTGAATATGGTATCTATCAAAATACATACGCCTATCAGCCACCGGAGTACATTCCACTAGTAGGAGAAATTAGGTAAAATTGTAGTAAAGTAATAAATTGTCTAGTATAGAGTGAGTTCACTCAAAACGACATTATACTACATATTTATTTTTTCGAAGGAAGGAATTTTGTGAAGAAATCAACCGTTATTTCTTAATTGTCAAAATATGAAATAGTTTTCATTGACGTTTTAAGTTTTAGCTAGCAGTAATATTCATAATACTATTGACACAGTGTTATAATTACCTCAATAATCGTCCTAAAAACGAAAATTCCTCGCGCTAACGACCATACTTAAATACAAAATATGATTACTAACGAAGATACAGTAACTCAAAAAGGCATCCAATTGCTGACAGCTTTAATGCTTAAGGTAAGATGTTTATATTGAAATAAAAACGACAATAGACAATTCACGTCCTTAATACATCTTTATTACATATTCTACAGAAGTAAAATAAAAAGTTAGCACTTCATTTAATATATATGAAAAAAAAAGCAAAAACAATTCTGGTATGTAATCTTGTCACTTGTCACACCAAAACTGTATTTGTCTAGTGCAAAGATCTAAAAAATCTTATTGATTAAAACTAACATAGCACAACTCAAATGCAAGGAAAAAGCCTGTTAAATATTTTGCAGGTCCGTCTTCACTTCTAATAATAGTTTTTCATCGATTCGGCATTAAATCTACGTGATTTTAATCTGTTTTATTGAAATAGTTATCAATTCTTCCTGCAGAGCAAACCTTAAATCCTTTTTATTTGAAATCTGTCTGTTCCGGATCTTTTTTCCAATATGTATCGCAAGGGATCTGATATCTTTACGTGGGGAAACTGTGGTGGTGTTTAGAATCTATCTCTAGTGTGATAAGCATAGTACTGAGTTCGATTTCACGTGAAATTTTCATACCAAATTTCACGTGAAATTGGTTTCAGCGAAAATTTAGCTTGAAAATAAGCAAGAGTTGGACTCTGTTCTTAGCATGAAAAGTTGCTTCGAAGTTGCTTTTGCTTTGAAAATATAGATGGCATTGACACATGTCTCCAATCATTTCACGCCAATTTAAGCTCTGTTCCCGTACTTGAATCTATTAAAATATATTAAAATAGATTCGCAGCAAGTCGTTTTCGTACTTTTGCTGCAAGCCAAATGCAAGCCAAATTTTGCAGCAAAAAGAAGCCAGCTGCCAAATTCTGTTACTGCTGCAGTTTGCTGAAGTACGGGAACAGACCTTTAGTTTGTGCAGTTCATTCTTTCGATCCATAAAAAGTGACATTTGGTGTTTCAATTTGAAAATTGAATTATGCAAATGTCTTTCCAATAAGAAAATTGACTGAAAATTGAAATTCTTGACATTTTATCCATCCGGAATGAACAGTGTCTCTGATTTTAAAAGTACGCCTCCCCCTGCGAAAATTTCGCTGTTAAGGCTGGTACTGAGTTCGAGTTCACGTGAAATTTTGACATGTCTCCATTATCTGGTCATTCTTTCGAGCGAAAATTTTGGCAATGGAGAAAAGCAGAGACAATGCTCATTTCTGACGGATAAAATGTCAAGAATTTCACTTTTCGATCGATTTTCTTATTGGAAAGACATTTGCACTGCTCCATTTTCAAATTGAAACACCAAATGTCACTTTTTCGCTCAAAAGAATGAGCTGCACAAACTAAATTGGCGTGAAATGATTGGAGACATGTTTCAGTGCCATCTACTTTTTCAACGCGAAAGCAACTTCAAAGCAACTTTTCATGCTAAGAACTTAGTACCACTCTTGCTTATTTTCAAGCTAAATTTTCGCCGAAACAGATTTCACGTGAAATTTTGTATGAAAGTTTCACGTGAAATCGAACTCAGTACTATGCTTTATGTGTTTACAGCTATTGGCACATTCGCGTGTTGTCTCTTGCAGTGGAAGGCTGTAGCCGGAGAACTGCAGTGTATTTTTCTCCGAAGGACCGTCTTTCTCTGGAATTGACAAGACGTGAATCAGCGTGTCTTGAACTGCGTGTTCGCGTCGTTGCGTTGTTTTTGATAAGCCTTTGTGTTTTGTGTGTTGTGTTTTGTGTTTCGTCCCATTTCTAAAATGAAAATAAAAACTAACTCTAAATAATAAATTGAATTAAAAACCGAGTGTTTTAAAAAAATTTGCAAATTAATAAATTTAATCAAAACCACGTGTTTAGAAATTCATACTTCGTTAATGAACTAATTAATTAAATCACAACCATGAGTTTAAAAAAGTCGAACCCGATGGCCGGTGCCGAGAGGACAAGGCCAACTCCCGGTTCTTAAATGAACCATGTAGCGAAAAAAAAATACAGCTATTGGCGGAAAATGATTGGAGACATGTGCCAGTACCATCTATATTTTCAAAGCGAAAGCAACTTCAAAACAACTTTTCGTGCTAAAAACTGAGTACAACTCCTACTTATTTTCGAGCTAAATTTTCGCCGAAACAGGTTTCACGTGAAATTTTGTATGAAAATTTCACGTGAAATCGGACACAGTACTTTTATATATATGTATATAATCAAAAAAATTCAGTCACTATTTCTCGGGAACGCGCAATTCGATTAATCTGAAACTTTCAAGATACATTTGTGTGTATGCAGAATAGGTCCAAGTTTGACCAAATGTTAATTATCTTTAACTCTTTGGCACCGGCGGCCGTTTTAGTGATATTTTAGATAAAGGCTGGTACTGAGCTAATCGTGAAGCTAAATTTTGACATGACTCCATTATCTGGTCATTCTTTCGAACGAAAATTTCTGCAATGAAGAAAAGCAGAAACACTGCTCATTTCTGACGGATAAAATGTGAAGAATTTCACTTTTCGATTGATTTTCTTATTGTTAAGACATTTACACAATTCAATTTTCAAATCGAAACACCAAATTTCACTTGTTAAGCATGGTACTGAGTTCGATTTCACGTGAAATTTTCATACGAAATTTCACGTGAAATTGGTTTCGGCGAAAATTTAGCTTGAAAATAAGCAAGAGATGTACTCTGTTCTTAGCATGAAAAGTTGCTCTGAAGTTGGAGGAGACGGACAAGAACGGCAAACCTTCCCCAATTTACCTATATTTTTAGCATCAAAAACTTCTGTTCACGGAAACTCTCGGCCCAATTTAATTGAAATTGACAGAATGTATTGGTCTTAAACAGGACCTGACCTGATAGAAGCGATTTTGAAAACTCGCTCAGGAAAATAAAGTTCTTTGGTCTATAGATTCCAGTGCAGTCATGGAAACATAACAAAATGGCAAATTAAACTTATTGCATGCAATATTCAGCAGAAATCTAATTGAAAACCAATGATAGGGCTGCCAGCTATGATTGGTTTTGTTATTTTTTTTCATGTATTAAGTGAGCGATTTTATTATAAAATGTTCAAGTCATAGTAATATCGTTGTGAAATCAAACAACATATATTACAATCTAAGACATTTGAAAACTTTTGTGGTTGGCAGCCCTAAATTTCTTTGCATCCCTATAACTTCCAATGCAGTCATCGGATCAATACAAAATTCGTAGAGTAAGTTGACTTTAACGTGAGGCAGATGTGACATATTTTTGGCTTCAGTGCTAGCAAAGAGCAGCCAGCACGGATCATTTTTGTTATTTTCGTACCAATAAATGCTAACATTAAGTATTCACATCGAGAACATTTGCAATAAAATTAAGTAAACAATGTTTAAATTTTCTAAGGCTTTTACATTTGTCGGATGGTAGCACCAAATACCTTTCTATCGCCGTAACTTTCGACGAATTCATCGAAAATTAAATTGGCTTAGGGTGTATTATTACTTAGGGTGTATTGTTCTTAAGTAGGAGAAGTAGCTAGTGGTAATGGCCTTAAATAGCTAGTGGTACACACTTAAAATCTGCACAAATCCTCTACTGTTGTTCGAACATTAGTGTTTCTAATTCTTTCTGATGCGCCAGGTATTTTTTCAGTTTTTTTTAAGTTTCATCTTCGTATTTATGTGGATAAGCTCAACACTTGCATTGCACTTTGGAAATTGTATGAAATTTTTGAGTTTTCAGCATATAGCTGCAGAAAGCAGTAACATATTCAAAACGTTCCACTTGTTCCCGGCTCTTGACACCATATCACCACTGTGAATGTAGATTTTTGAAACTCACGTGAGCTCACGTTTAAGACTTAAAGTAAATTTTTGAATGTTCTGAAGCAGAAAATGAGAACTTATTAAGTGCATGCATGCACATTGAGTGACGCAAATGTCTGTATTCCCATTAAAATTGCTGTTTAAACCAAAGTTTACATAGTTCACTCATTGTATTTTAAATAATATCCCGTGAGTATTCTTTTAATTTTTGAATTAGCTGAATCAGAAAGTTCTTTCAAATCTACAATCACATTTATTTTGTGGTCCTACAATATTAAAAAAAAAATCATTCGAAGTATTCCTGTTTATGTGCATCCACGTTTTGTTTTTGCTGAAGTGTTTTGAAAAAGTATATTCATATGTAAAGGCTGGTACTGAGTTCGAGTTCACGTGAAATTTTGACATGTCTCCATTATCTGGTCATTCTTTCGAGCGAAAATTTTGGCAATGGAGAAAAGCAGAGACAATGCTCATTTCTGACGGATAAAATGTCAAGATTTTCACTTTTCGATCGATTTTCTTATTGGAAAGACATTTGCACTGCTCCATTTTCAAATTGAAACAACGAATGTCACTTTTTCGCTCGAAAGAATGAACTGCACAAACTAAATTGGCGTGAAATGATTGGAGACATGTTTCAGTGCCATCTATATTTTCGAAGCGAAAGCAACTTCGAAGCAACTTTTCATGCTAAGAACACAGTACCAAACTTGCTTATTTTCAAGCTAAATTTTCGCCGAAACCAATTTCACGTGAAATTTTGTATGAAAATTTCACGTGAAATCGAACTCAGTACTATGCTTAAATGAGAATGAAACTGTGCTCTCAAATATTATATTCTTGTATTTTTTCATTCAAAATATGCTTCATGGATTCGAATTTCGCTGCGTTTATGAAATAAAACAAGTTCGTTTACTACGACGAAACACACTTTTATTCGAAATAGTAGGTCTGTTCCCGTACTACGATTAATTGCGATTAATCGCGATTCATTGCAATGAAGCTGTTCCCGTACTCCGTTTTACTGAAAACTGAAAATTTCCCCTCTTTCAGTAAATTTCAGTAGGGTCTGAGCTGAGAGCATAAAGACATTCGGAGGGGCCGAAGGCATGGCAACTTTTCCTCATCACCTGCGACCCCGATGATAGATTGAAATTTTCGGGGCGTAGGTAATTCCTAATTTATCAAATTGATGGGGGCATATTTTGTGTGAATAGTTTCAAATATTATAATTTAGAATATTTTAAGTGAATTATTAATATTTATTTACTTATTTGATATATTTTAGCTTTCATATTATTACCGCACGCTACAGTAGGCTAATGAAAACAGAACACAAATATATGCAATGCATAGATATTTATTCAAACTTATAACAAGAATTATTTAACAAGGAAGTGGCTTAAAAAATTAGAACCGTTTATACTAGCTTACCTCTTGGCAATGCTTGGTACTGGTGTAAGTGACGGGAAAACATTGAATAATATAAAATATCAAGTTCGTTATTAGAAAATCTAGGAAGTTTGTACTGAATACTGTGTGTAAAGCAACTACAATGAACAAAATGATTCAAATGAAAAACAATTTCAGATTCCGAAGAAGGCAAATTTTATTTAAGATTTATAATTAGAATTTATAATTTCAATTTATAATTTTTTATAATTTATAGTTTTATTCATACTCTTTTAAACTTACTGTGCATATTGATTTCTAATGAAAAGAGCAAACAAACATATTAAAATCTTACACTAATGCAAATTATATACAGGTGAATAAATCTACCTTAAACTACAGATAAATATTAATGTTATAACTAAACTACATGCCTTTAAAATGAATTAATTTAGTAAATTTCTGTCGCAATGAAATTTTTTCACATCTCTTTTTAGCTAAGAAATGGAAGCGTGTCTTCACGTACTTTTCTATTATTAACTTTAGCAGTAGGGTGTAATGATTTGTAGTTAGCATGTGTTCCGAATGCTCAGCAAACAAGTTTTTCCCAATAAAATATGTCTGGACAGAAGAAACAATTACATGATGTGCTCTTGGAGATAGTATGTTACAATTTCCGCGGTGCTGAAACCTTCGAATCTGTTTTTCTGCTTCTTTGCAAATTTCGAAGACGCTTTTTGATGGTATTTTTAAACAACCTCGAGTTTTAAACTTTATGAGTGACATTTCACTCAAATCACCTTGCAGAGCTGATATGCAGCCGTCACAGTCAAGTAATTCACACAATTTGAATACCACGAATCCTGATATGTATTCAATCACACGATCCACGTATTCGGAAAGTGCTGCCGGGTCTGCAGCATAGCCATGCTCTTCAAGGAATTTACTATCTAATGCAGTTGTATCGACTGGAGTAGTTTCGGTCATAGTCTGCCGTTCGGTTGATCTGTTTATTTCTAGCAATGTGTTTGAAGGCTCGCAGTGTAATATGGAAATTTGCTCCAATGGGATCGTGTTGCCAGTTCCACCATCTCTAATTTCACATCTAACCAATATTTTTTTTAATCGTGCCTTAAACTGAATAGCTGTTGGATTGTTATTATAGCCAAGACCTGTTCTAATTGAACCAAAAAGGAGTTCAATATGGTCTTGGTTTAATTTGTACATTGGCAAAAATTTCAGTATTTTCGGTTGCACAAATCTATCATAAAGAATCTGTATATTGCGTAATGCCGTAATCATACCAAGAAAGCCAACACTTCGCCTTGAATTAATTAGTGCTATTCCGGAAGGTATTTTCAGCTGTTGAATATAAATAATGGTTTCGTGTGAAAATTGTAGTATTAGAGATAAATTTCTTTCACAGAGTGCTTGTTTCAAGGGCTCAAACACTGAAAGTTTCCTACTATTCAGCACATCAAAAGTGTCATTGAAAATTCGCACAAATTTCGCAGTAGCTCTGCTTTCAGCAAATTGTTGAAGCTGAAGTGACTCCCGACAAAAATCAATAGCATCTGCTACAGATCTGCTTAAAGTTTGTACAGCTAAGCGAACTTTCATTTTTTGACTGTGAAAGTAAATATGGACTTTCCTCAATTTGTTGCCCAGGTGCAATTCTTCCTTTTCTTGAAGCTCAAGCAGTAATTGAATGTATTCCCATTTTACTTTATTACCTTCACTGTCAATAAAAACTTGCAAATCAGCCAGGCTATTTCTAACGAGCTTCAGCATGTGACATGGGTCTGGATGAAGTACAAATTTATCATTGCTGTCTTCAAAATGTATATACCCTTTTGAGCAAATATCACGCACATCTGAGCCCAATAGCTTTGACATGGTCAGGTTGTTTGCGGCTCCATCAAATGTTACTCCTATTACCTCAGCGCCAGTGTCAATCAGATGAGTAACGCACAATGAAACTATGTTGGCTTTTTGTTCAGAAGTGATACTAGCAATAGGAAAATAAGCAAGTGGGATTTTCCACGATTTATTTATGCATACTGCCATAAATACTAGCACTTGCGTGGCCACAACATTGCTAGTCTCATCTCCACCAAAATCGACAAATCCGTGAGATTTTTTCCCATCCCATTCGATGTGCTGTCTAACATGCATTTCATCAAAGACTACATTGACAACAATTTTCTGCCCATTGCTTTCATTTGCAGACTTAACAGCTTTTTGAATCGCTATAAAAGACTCCTTTATGAATCCTGGAGAGCAGTCAATTTTTTCATACCACTTTCTTAATGTTCTGGCATGTGGTAGACAATTCTGGAAAGCTGAGCGAACAAACTCATACGCTCTTGGAGAAAGGAAGTTCAAAGTCAGCGCAAATGCTTTAATGCTGGGATTGTAAGCCTTTGTCACTTTTTTGCCTGCAGTGTTTTGCATTTGCTTCTCAAAAAGTTGAAGACTGACTGTGCTCACACTACTTAATTGCTCTCGACCTTCTTCGCCAATCAAGTTGTTAGCCTTGAGTTTATCTAATAAATCAACTATAGAAGCTGTCTTCTTTTGCCTGCGCTGTTTTTCACGTAAATTACGGATAATCCTATTTTTTTTTTCAGCATATCTTCCAACTTTTTTGTTTATTCCTGCAGCTTGATCAAATGCACTGCGGTAATATGATTCACTTGACCTGTGTTCGTTGTCTAAATTAAATTACATTGATGAGTATTAAAATTATCAACAGTGTATCATGAACGCAACATCAGCATTAAGCACCTAATGAGATCGCAATTCGCCAAATGAAGAAGTAGTGTGTACCTATATATCAAACATTTTACGTATCGTGGCCTGCTGAGGGTGAGCTGGATTGATTTGAGTGATTTTCTTCCCTGTATACATTGGGTACGGCTCAGCGCACATTTTTATAATAAGGTCAATTCACATTGCAAAAGTGGAGCAAGAAAGTGTTAGTAGCAAATTCGAAAATTCCATGAGATTTTGCTATTAGCTAATTTAAAATTCTAGCTGTGTTATAAGTCCTTTTAACAGTAGCTGATCGCAGTAAACTGCATTATGTCGTTGTTTGGTCTAATATATTGATTTTTTATGTATTTACTATATGTATGAGAAACAGAGTGTAATATTGCATAGACTATGACGAATCTTCATTGTCCACTTATTATGCGGCAAACACAAAAAATCAACCAAACACTGAATTCGATCTAAAATACTACATACTACATAAATATTTTTCTACATAAGATACTCTAACAACTCGATTGTGAAATGTCAGTATAAATGTAAAGTTTCATTAGTTTTATAATTGTTGGATATGGTTTAATTTTTAAGGCTGATAACTAATTTGCCTTAAATATCGAACCATATCAACATTTGAAATTATTGGCATTTTTTTGACAGCTCATGTATCTACATAATTCAAGGTATGTGCATTGAATTATTCGGTAAACAATGAGAAACTTTTGATTTATAAATGGCAGCTTATATTCCAAAATATAGGTATAAGCACCACATATGACTTACCATTAAAAAAGGCTCATCAATTTTTGACAAATTTCCGGATAAGTTCGACGGTCTAACATAACTTGGTGATATCTGGAAAAACATTATTAACATGTGTTCGGTTTTTGAGGAATTGCATTTACTTGGTCAGCCACGTTGGTAGTCATGATATAATCTTGTCCATCGGTCATGTCCTCTTGTCCATCGTTTATGTCATGTGGAATATTGTTGCCAAAAAGTATCTATAGAATCAATTTAATTAAAGGGAATAAGTTTTTTAAAAAATTTTTTTTCTTACTGCTTCACTCGAAGATTCTATTCCACTACATATGGATTGTCCCCAGTTTGCTTGTGACGGCAGCTGTGAGATAACCAAAAAACTATTAAACTTATTTCCTTATCAATCATCTTCTAGTATATTAAAAAAAACACCGTGTAATTGACAAATATCTTATTGTAGTTTGATCTATGGTTCCAACAACTATTTTCCATGGTGAAAAGGCACGGAAATTTTTTTTTCCTTTCAGTATTCTTGTTTTATACCATTTTTGAGTCAAATTCATAGATTTATGGCACAAATTCATAATAGTTTTGAGTCTAATTAAAAATAAAATCAAATCAAATTCATAAATTTTCGATACTTAATAAAATTATGAATTTCATTCAGAAAAATTATGAGTTTGACTCAAAAAAATTATTAATTTGACTAAATAAAACTATGAATATGACTCGAAAAATTATGAATAGAAAAGAAATCGAAAATTTAGGAATTTGATTATATTTCATTAATATTAGTTAGACTCAAAAATATTATGAATTTGGGTCATAAATCTATGAATTTGACTCTAAAATAGTATAAATGCCTTATGGCATATTTAAATTTAACAAAAATTAGGTTTTACTTTACGGGAAAAATTAAATTTTGTTGCATTTGAATATAATTAACAGAGTCAAAATTTCATACCTTCGGCATTAATTCATTTGCCATCATATGTGATGAACTTGGAGGAGTTCCAGTAGAAACCGAGCCAAGGTGATTACTTTCATTGACCTGCAATTAAACAACATAATTTTATTCAAATTTAATACATATAATGCATTTACTTACAATTTTGGAATTTTCTATTGGAATTGCTTCAGCATTCAGCAGCCTTCTTCCCTGAATTTGTATAAAATCATGTTGATGGAAATGATTTGAACAAACTCGGGAAGTTTTTTTAATGATTAGGTCAGGAAATCCAAGATAAGTAGTCCAAATTAATCTGACTTGCTCATTTTCTGGAAATCTGGAGAAAACTATATATCACAAAGCGTGGAATACAAATAAATTTTTATATCATTTTGTTTCCGCTCGGAGCTTACCCCGAAATTATTTATGCGCTCTACTGCTTTGTGTTTTTTTGACAGCAATTAAAATGGCTATCAGAAAATTCGCGTGAATATGTAAACAATATTTGAAAAGGTTCAAATACACACATTCGTTCATAAAAAGTTTGCGAAATACACAAAATCTTGCAAAACACATCGTCTGTTTATTACTTACTTGTGAAAAGAAATTCCAAATGGCCGGCATTGCGAACGATTGGCACAATTAGGGACAACACACTTCATTTGAAACTTTAACGCGATTTCTCAGTTTTCAAACACTTTTAATTAGCAAAACTCACGATTTCCACTTCTAAACTTACGTTTTTGTGAACCGCACTAGTCAACTCGACACGAAATTAATCTGAATTTAAAAAAAACCACGATTTTAATTGCGTACCGACTCAAATTGTTTACATTGGTTTTATTGTCACATTGACAATAAGGATATAAAGAGGGGAAGTGACATTGAAGATACATGAAAAGTGGTCGGATTCTCTTCAATGCATTTTAAATGAACATCGCCTCTCCGAATGTCTTTATGCTCTCAGGGTCTGAGCTACTGAAAAATACTGAAAAGTGTCAAACGGAGTAAATATTTTCAAATGTGCGCGGCAAGCAACATATTTTTGGCGTAATGTTGCTATGAAGGTCCAATATTTTTGTGGCGATAATTTATTACCGCTTAGGATGACTTTATAATCACTATTGTTCTCCCAAAAACCGAAAACTGACACTTTCGGTTGTAAATTTTCAGGAAATGCAATGAGAGCGTTCCCGTACTTTTCATGAAATTCCCCACCACATGATTCAGGAAAATTCAGTAAAATTCATTGACTGAAAGTACGGGAACAGACCTATTAGGTCTGGTCCCGTACTACGATTAATTGCGATTAATTGCAATGAAGCTGTTCCCGTACACCGTTTTACTGAAAACTGAAAATTTCCCCTCTTTCAGTAAATTTCAGTAGGGTCTGAGCTACTGAAAAATACTGAAGTGTCAAACGGAGTAAATATTTTCAAATGTGCGCGGCAAGCAACATATTTTTTGCGTAATGTTGCTATGAAGGTCGAATATTTTTGTGGCGATAATTTATTACCGCTTAGGATGACTTTATAATCACTATTGTTCTCCCAAAAAGCGAAAACTGATACTTTCGGTTGTCAATTTTCAGGAAATACAATGAGAGCGTTCCCGTACTTTTTATGAAATTCCCCACCACATGATTCAGGAAAATTCAGTAAAATTCAGTTACTGAAAGTACGGGAACAGACCTAGTAATTCTGGCAGCTAAGTTACTACACTGTACAGTTCACTCAAATCGTGTGCACACTTTAATAATCGCGCTAATATCAGTATTGCTTGCCCTGCAATCAACTCGCTGTGAAATCACCCCGCCGAGAAACGTGCTCAATTCGCTTTTTTTAAAACGTTGACTTTTCCAAGACTCATACCTCGGGTATTTATACTTTGCCCGGATATTTCCAGAATAGTCGATTAAGATTGCATACTTCTAGGCCATAGCTTAAGAACTACATATAGCTCGGAAAGTACGTGAATTGCGAAACAACTGCGAGAAGTAGATAGCAATATCTAAGTCCAAGTTGGAAAAAGACACAAAGTACCCCGCCAAGCAACCCTGCTACGATCAAATACGTTTCTCCTTCCCACAAGGCAATTCACATGTGCTTTGCCAAAGAGACTATTTTAACGAATGGCGATTTATGCAATATTGATTTTCTTAAAGTATTTTCTGAGTATTAAAATGGTAAGCGATAAGGCAGTTAACGCGGAATACTACTTTCGATACCATATGGCGAGTAAAAGGAATATCTCCGACACTTTTATGCAACCCAATACAGGGAATTTCGTTTGCTGCCAGTGAATGTTCGCTGCGCTTACTGTTTCTTGATGGGATTATTCGCACGCCAACACACTCTCACCTATCAGCTCACACGGATATATACATTCTCACCTGTCGTTTGACAGTATATTTTCTCACTTTCGCATGTGATACAGTGAACATATTTTGGTTTTATCTCTTTTTACGTGCCAGCTGATGGTAAATCCTTCACTCCCTGCCAATCTCTTCCATCAATAGGTCTGTTCCCGGACTTTCAGTCACTGAATTTTCCTGAATTTTCCTGAATCATGTGGTGGGGGAAATTCATGAAAAGTACGGGAACGCTCTCATTGCATTTCCTGAAAATTGACAAACAAAAGTGTCAGTTTTCGGTTTTTGGAAGAACAATAGTGATTGTACGGTTATCCTGAGCGGTGATAAATTATCGCCACAAAAATATTCGACCTTCATAGCAAAATTACGCAAAAAATATGTTGCTTGCCGCGCACATTTGAAACTATTTATTCGCACCACACCATTTGACACTTTTCAGTATTTTTCAGTAGCTCAGACCCATAGATATAGAGAGGAATGGATACGAAATGGGCCGAGAGAAATGAAGCAATTTTCGACCTCTGGTGTAGTTGTGTGAGCGAGAGGTCGCAATGTGTTTGTATGACGAGGGCGGCGTGAAATATTGTAAAATTAAAGGGCAACTTTTTTGGTGCAAATAAAAATTTGTTAATATTGATGTAATATAATTCACGTCAATAGCGAATCAATGAGTTTCGATTTGCATTAAAACTGTGCGTAGTATTTTAATTAGTTGTACGGCAGCTGAACAGGTTTTTTTTTATGAAAATGATTAGCTCTGAGCAGAGCTGAAGTCTGTTCGCGTACTTTCAGTCACAAAATTTTTGTGAATCATGTGGTGGGGGATATTCAGGAAAAGTACGAAAACGCTCTGATTGCATTTCCGGAAAAGATTCAGTTGTCGGATTTTGTGAGAACAATAGTAATTATAAAGTCATTCTAAGTGGTGATAAATTATCGCCACAAAAATATTCGATCTTCAAAACAACATTACGCAAAAATATGTTGCTTGCCGCGCACATTTGGAAATTTTTACTCGCGACATGCGTTTCACATTTTTCACTGTTTTTCAATAGCTCAGACTCTACTGAAATTTACTGAAAGAGGCGAAATTTTCAGCATTGAGTAAAACGAAGTACATAAATGGCTTCATTGCAATTAATTGTAGCACGCGAACAGACCTTATTGTTGCCGTGTTGCCACATAACGCAGATCACTAAGCATAATTCCGTGAAAAAAAACTTCACTTGGATTTATTTGGTAGAGAAATTCTAAATTCAATTTCAGTGGCACTGAGTCACTTTATTAGGCTCAAAAACTATTCAAATAAAACAATCTGAAATAAATGTTTTAATCTAACGAGTATTAAAAAAGTTTCAAATTATATATACACTCAAGACATTTACGCGCAAATAATGTTAGAAAATTCTCGGCATCCACAAAAAACAAACAATTTATAGAGGTTATTGATTTGTGATCTGGTTCCCTTCTAGTCTATAAATCAGCATAGACAACGTATATCGTCTCTAAAGCTAAAGCCGATAATATTTTATTGTATTATTTAAAATGGTACTATTTTGTAATTTTGAAGGTACATTTTTATCCCTTCAAATGCGCTCAAGCTGTATAGCCTTTGTCTGAAAAAATTACTTCACATATCGCGGCGTCTACTTCGACACAAGTTTTACTTGCAATATTTGCTGTGGTAAATTTTTAAAGATTAATGTTATCTGCCTGCTTATAGAAAAGATTTGTGCTTAATCAGCCCTTGAGAGTCACTAGATCCCGACGAATGTTAGTTGAATATAAGCATAGCACCGCATATGCTGATAATGAGCCAATTAACAGATGCTGCAAAATATTCAACAGTATGAGCCAACACTTTTCCCCCACGATATCCAAAGTGTCCTTTCAAAATAGAGTTACCAAGGCTCTCTTATCCTACCCTCCCTAGTCTACCGGCCTAGTATCTTCTTATGACTTAGGACTATTTTCATAATTGTTTAATTAGATAATTAATTAAATTCGTTTTTGCGTTTTGCGTATTTAATATTGTGACCTACATGTAAATTAGCTTTGTGTATTTATTTATCGAATGTTTATTTATTTATATGATATTTGTTTGTATTTTATACCTATTTTAAACCTGTTTTTTTTTAAAAAAATTTGTCTGGTTTTTTTTTATGTTTTATATTTATTTCATTTATATGTATTATTATTATACCTTGTTTGGTAAATAAATAAATAAATTCAAATATTGTTTACTTACCGGAAAAAAGAAATCGCCCTCGCACTGCGTTTATAATCACTATCACAATTCACAACACTACACTTCATTTTGCTCAATACGAATATTAACGCTTCCACTCGCCGTAAATGTTGCTTTCAAAATGTGCGAATACAAATTCTTCGCACATTTCTTGTACGAAATGATCCTTAAGCACATGTTTTTAATTATCTTGTTGCCCGACAAATCGTCCCAACGTCATATACAAAATTCTTCGCACTTTTCTTGTAACAAAAGGATATATTTCTTTCAGGTAAAACATATTTTTTCAAAATTCATGATCCCTTTGTTTTACATTATGTTCCCACCCTACAAATTTGTCCCTACATCGCATGTAAAATCTTGGCTTTTTTCAACCAAGGGGACGTATTTATTTCAGGTTAAATAGGTTATTTCCCGAAATTAGCGATCCTTTTGTTTTAAATTATCTTCCCACTCTACAAATCGTCCCTCCATTGTATGTAAAATAACCGCACTTTTTTGTAGCAAACGGACATATTTATTACAGGTAAAATAGGTTTTTCAAAATTCATAAATTACGTTTCCACCCTAGAGATCGTCTTTACAAAGCCCAGGAAAAAGAAAGTAAATTGGTATGCTTCATACGAGAGAGTGGCAAGAGTGGTATACATGTTTTTTTATATGAACGAGCTCATAGATTTGATTGCCATATATGCAAATTTGATTGCCATAAATTTGATGCCATAAATGTTCGATCGGGTTTAAGTTCGGTAATAGCATTTGGACAGTAACAAATAGCCCAAAGACTACATTGCTCCGGGTACATGCGAAAATTGTATAAAATGCCTTGTTTTTCAGCACTTTGTTTAATATTTCTTTTAAGAATACCCAGGCAACACGTTTGATCCATCCTACCATTCGCAAAATCTATATATAGCATAATGTTTCCTCCGCTGTATTTTACAGTGGAAGTAGTATGTTCCCTCCTAAACTCTGTATTAAACATTCGCCGAACATATTGTCGCTTATTAGATTCAAAAACATTAAATTTTTACTTCAGCAACAAAAATTATGGACTTCCAGAATTATTTTGGCTTTTTTGCGCACTCTTAAGCGAAACGTTATTTAACAAATCAATTTTTTTTAAACTATTATAAGGTTAGCTTCCGCCATTCTGCCCTTTAAATTCGCTTTCTTGTTTGAATTTTGAATAATTTGAGTAGAGACTTTCTTTTCAACTCGTTTGTCCACCTTAATTTGTAAAACTGGGGCACTTAATTTAGGGATTTTCATAATGTTTCTGATAATCCACTTTTTTCACACTCAGATAAGATTTTAGGCCTTTCTGACCGATGCTTTGTTTCAAAAAATTTGGTTGATTTATTTATTGTTATTACATTTCTCACTGTATGTCTTTTATAATTAATTTTATACCTATGACGCAAATAATGCAACAACAATAATATTATTTCTTGATTAGCCACCTTATTCAACGTATTTTCTATTAACATAAAAAAGTAAACTATAGTGTAAGAAATACCATTTAGAAAATTTAATTTGCAGACAAACACAGCCATCAAATCTAAAATTCCCTTAAATTCCCTAAAATAGATATATTTGAAATCAAACTGAAATAAAATTTTCGCGACCAAAACACTTGCTAATTTAATTTCAATCAACCGGTTTGCCTACCAACGTAACATAAAACATCTACATGCGTATAGATCATTTAGCATCATAATCTGCACGCAGCATTCGTAAATAGTAGCCCAAGTCAATTACGAAGTTTACTTGTGCTACTTTAAATCGTTCATTCACACCGGTTTTCATCGTTCGAACAATTTTCTTCACCTAAATGACGTCAATTCATATAATTGATCAAACTTAATGCCCCTACACGCTATCAAGCTTTCCCCGCCTATGAACAAAGGCAATCAATAAAAATGGCGATCGGGCGGTTTGACACATGTTTTATTTTCGTGTTTTCATCAATTAAAAGTATAAATGTTTAGATTGATCAATAAACAGTGTGAAAGTAAAAAGTGTTTTGCACCAATTACTCATAGGATTTCGCCCTAGAATGTGTGATGTAAGTACAAATTCAATTTGAATCAATGTACCTCTTTTTACCGGATTTAGGATAGAAAGCTTTCGAATTGTGGAAAGAAATGGTTGTTATATGTATGCAAGCAACATTTTCGACCTCCCCTTACAAAATAACATCAAATTTCATTCAGAAAATTTGATTAATTTTGAAATTTGTGCCCCATGTGACACATATTTTATTTTCCCTGCTATTCCAACTAACCCGAAAATCGACCATGTTCACAACAATAGAAATGTATGGAAATGCTTGTTTACATAGAGAGTCAACAGCGCAGAAGGGTATAGTGTGCGGCATTGAGGGGAAAGCTTTTTTGGAGAGAGTAAGTTGCATATGTAGTAAAAATGCTTCATTCACGTACGGGTTCATGGATTATCATTTCGTGTCCATTCTTTATATCGTCGCTGTGAAATCAAACCGGCATATCTGCAAAATACACATTTTTCACTAGAGCGCTTTAAAGTTTTCGCATGTGGGCTATTTCCACGTGAATGCAAAGCGGCAAAACACCATTAGACGGGTTTTTATTCAACTTTACGATATGCCTGTGCGACATAAAAATAGAGGGGAAAATAAGGAATTTTTTGATACCAAAAACTCAAAAACTCAATTTTTGCAGATATGCCGGTTTGATTTCACAGCGACGATATGTCTATGCTCAGACCCTACTGAATTTTACTGAGAGAGGGGAAATTTTCAGTTTTCAGTAAAACGGAGTACGGGAACAGCTTCATTGCAATTAATCGCGATTAATTGTAATTAATGGTGGTACGGGAACAGACCTAATAAATCACGTACTTTCAGCCCCCTGTCTAGGCTATTATAGAGCTCTCTCGCCCTATGGAAATCTATTTGAGCTACATTAGATGTTTTGTATGGAGATAGTTCCAGACGATATTTCTCGATATTTCTCATTATTTGTGGGACTGATAGGGTGAACTATGATTTATGTGGGTGTATATGCAACATACATAATTATGGTAACTTAAGCAATTAACTTTCAACTGAAATGGTCAACTGTCAATTGTAAATGATCAACTGAAACTCAAGTGACTGTTTCCAAGCGTGATCTCATGCCTCCAGACGCAAGGCGTGACACGGCATGAGCTCGCGAGAAGTGAAGGCAGTGTGGTTTCACTTTTAGTATGTGTTTTTTCACAAACATGAAATGAAGTGCTAACTTTTTATTTTACATCTAAAGAATAGCTAATAAAGAAGAATTAAGGATGACACTTGGTTATTGTTGTTTTTATTTCAATGTAAAAATCTTATCTTAAGTATTGAAGTTGTCTTGTCAACCGATGCATGACTTTTTGAGTCACCGTATGTACAAAAAAATGGCCCTGCTAACTGTCATTCAATGCAATTTTGCTCTCATGTTGTCAAAGTGAAATCATGTAATCTAACAACACTATTTGTAAATTTTCAACCGAACAAGGCGTATGCAAATCAAATAGAATACTTACTTTAAAGTGTAACTAATTAATTACACTTATAGTGTACACAATAAAATCAGATGACAAATTAGAATTCATTTAATATTTTTGGGAGAAACTTAGTTTCGGTTATTTATGACGTAAGCACCTTGCTCAGAACTGTGTCAAAACTAGATCTGGAAATGATCGTGAAATATTTTCTGAAGCAGTAAGATATTTTGCAGCATCCATTAATTGGCTCATTGTTGGCGTAGACAATGTGTTGTTGGTTGGCCTAACTGTTCCGCTGAAACCTTGATCAAGTTCCTAACAACATCATCTAACAACTTCCGTGAAGCCAGAGTTGTTAGATTTAAAATGATTAGTCTGTAGCTATATGATGGTAAATTGTATTCTTGTGATTAATTTACACGTCTTTAAATGAATTCTAGCTGCTTACTGGCCTTGCTGAAGACTTTGTCACGTAAATTAAAATGCAGATTTTTATTCAAAGTATGGCCAAGTTCTAGGTCACTTTCAACGTTATTGAGGGGTAATCGAAATTTGAATTAATGGTGAAAATATTGAATATTCAATAGTTTGCCTGCCTTCTCTAAAACAATGTGTTTGCTCGCTTAGAAGAGGTTCTACAAAAGCTGATTATTTTTCAAGCAGTTTTGGGAATACTGATAGTATGACAATATCTCTATAATATTCAGCTGACCGTCTATCATGACTTTTAAAAATCATTGATCGGTGGGACGACTTACGGAAGTAGGGAAAAACACCACCACCACCGTCTATTGAAAATTATATGCAAAGGCAAGATAAGTGAGTCCACACATTCGAGAACGAAACTAGGAGAGAGCAAGTAAGGTCCAGGATCCTTGTTGACGATGAGCTCTTTCATGGGGTTTGCTATCTCCTTTCTAGCTAACTAGATTTCATTGACGGCAGTTGCAAGAAATGTTTGAAAACGCAGAGCGTTAGATAATCTTACACTATATAACAAGAAGGGTTTTTTGTATACTAACTGATGTATGGTTGTCAGAAGTTTTTCGTTTGTAGTTTACGAAATAAAACAACTTTTTAGGATCACGAACTATATTTTTGCCAATCATATTAATGTAGTGCTTAGATTCCTGGGACATCATCAGCACGATAATCATTCTAAAAACGAAAATGCATTATGCGTAACACGATAATTAAGGACGAAAAATGACCGTACTTATGGATCCCAAAATGAAAAAGTACCCTTGCTAACTGGCGTTCTAGTATTTTGTTATTGCGATGTTATGTTGGCAAAGTGAAATCATATAAACTATTACAGTTTGGAAATTTATTAATCAGTCATATATTTGCTGCAGGATATTTAACTTTGATAATCCCTGAAACCACATGATTATTTAAATGCACTACTCAATATTATCTTCCACTTTTACGTTAACTTATGATCTTTACATACAATTTTCTGAGTTGTTACGCATTAAGCATAGTACTGAGTTCGATTTCACGTGAAATTTTCATACAAAATTTCACGTGAAATCTGTTTCGGCGAAAATTTAGCTTGAAAATAAGCAAGAGTTGTACTCTGTTCTTAGCATGAAAAGTTGCTTTGAAGCTACTTTCGCGTTGAAAACGTAAATGGCACTGAAACATGTCTCCAATCATTTCACGCCAAATAAGTTTGTGCAGTTCATTCTTTCGAGCTAAAAAGTGACATTTGGTGTTTCAATTTGAAAATGGAGCAGTGCAAATGTCTTTGCAATAAGAAAATCGATCGAAAAGTGAAATTCTTGACATTTTATCCGTCAGAAATTAGGAGTGTCACTGCTTTTCTCCATTGCCAAAATTTTCGCTCAAAAGAATGACCAGATAATGGAGACATGTCAAAATTTAACTTCACGATTAGCTCGGTACCAGCCTTTATGTGGCAAATAATGTTTTCATTCCATTACGCCGTTCGTCATTAACTAACTAATGAATTTTAATGTGTCAATAGTGTAAACAAAATGCGACGCTGTAAATTGTCCATTTCCTTCCTGCAATAAACTTATACAGTTCACAAAAGTTCAAGTTTTTCGAAACTAATGTCCACTAAAACCAATACATATTCATATTTTAGATGCATCAAATATTACCCTTTTCAATTTTTAGCACCTACAATCATCCACCGGAACCATCATCGGTTGGACCGAAAGTCGAAGAGCCTACACCGATTTATAGCAACGAAGAAAACGAATCAGTATTGACACTTGAATGTTCAGCAAATCGATCACCAGAAAAACCTGAACAACCATCCACAGCTGTACGAAATGAAAATTGGACACCACTTACACCTCCATAAATTTGTATAGTAATTAAATTAAATTATAAATGAAGAAATGACATAAATAATGCTAAAAAAAAAAAAGTAGGAAACTGTTAATGTCAATCGCTAATACCAATCGATTGGAGTAAAAATTAAAAAAAAACATTATGAAATGTATTTGATCTGTTAGAACTAAAGTCCTATTGTTGCAATTAATATGTATATTAGTATTTGCAAATATTCTATGTTTTCTAATGTTTTTCTGTTACATCCATTTTAGTGATCTATCTGTCATTTTGAAGTTAGATTTATATTAAGCGTAGCTCTAGAATACCGGATTATACAAGATATTTGTCAGTAGCTGTCTTTGCCAGTAGGTGTCATGTAGTCGTTATTCAATTTTTCCTCCGAAATCGTTTACGAGAGGTTTTATTTCAACCACAGATATATCCTATAATCCTGGCACACAATATAAATAAGAAAGTAAATCGAAAACTTGACTAAATGAACTATATGAAATACCCATTTTTTTCAAAGAATGCGATGCATTGAAAATATATTATTCTCAATATCGATGGCGAAAATATTGTAATAATACAAGTAAAATGGAAACAAAATACTATTTATTTAATGTAATAAAAAAATTTGAGATCAAACGATCATTTGGCAAGATAAAAAACCATTTAGATATTTCCCCTTCCATATCATTGTAGGACTTCGTTATTCATTCAGATACTTCAAAAACAAAGCGAAATACGGCATGCCAAATCATTGCATTCATTAAATGCAAAAGAAAAGATATGCGTACAATCGGAACTATCGGAACATAGATATGCGCACAATCGTAACAAAATTTATCAAACATAATTACGAAATGTTTTGCCTTTAAAATCGATTCGCCAGAATAATACTCAGTTAATACAATACTCAGTTAATGCGCTATTTACAATCTCATCAGTTAGCAGTCTACTAATCAATTACAAGCCCTCAGACTGTGAAATTATCTTTGTTTTGTTTTGCTTTTCTGTCGCTTCCTCAAGACTTTCTGAATAGTTTAAACGAATACAAAATGGACTGCTAAAGTAAAAAATAAATATAAATAAAAATAAATGTTCCTGTTAAGGTACACTGCGGCTGGGCGCTGAAACTAAAAACTTAAACTGAATCTAACTCAATTTCAGAATGGGCCTGACTGAGCATTACCACACAGCTGCTGCAGTAGAATACTAAAACTGTAAAGCCTGAATTACATTGAAATGCAGTGCAGTGCAGCGCGGTGCCGAAGCAGTGCACGCATTGCAAAGCACATTGAAAGCAGTGCAGTGTTCTGACAATGAATGTCAAATTAATTTGTGGAGGTTTGATATTTATATTTTCTGCATCTGTTTTTCGTCCATTTACAATTTAATCCCTGGAACGGAATTTCCACCTCAATTTAAATGGTTTTTGCCCGGTCAACAACTCTCAAACGAATGTCAGCTGATGCAGTTTGCAGCGTTTTTAGAAATTAACCTAAACGATGCAGTGCAGTCCGCTGCACTGCACTGCAGTTAATGTGAATTGCCACATGCAATTATATGAGTTCTAAATTTCAGTGTACGGCACTGCACTGTATGCCAATGTAATTGAGGCTTAAGCTTTCGCAAAAACTGAAAATTCAGTCAAATCGAGCTTTCAGACACTATAACTGTACTTTTAGTATACCACCATGGGTCAAGCTGCAATCGCTATATCGCGGAAGACCGAATGTACAATATTAACTCTTCCACTGTGACATACGATTTTAGTTACAATAATGAAAATCCTGTTTACTGCGACATTTGACTGTAGTTTTAAGCCCCGGCCACATAGAAAGCGGTCTGTCGCGGCGGGAAACAATCCTGCGATCGTCGCGGCGACCTGCGGTATGGAGACGCCATATTGGACGCGATACCTTTCGATAAATAATTCAGCTTGCTCACTGAATTTTAGGCGGTCACTAGAAAAATCTGTAATTTCGTACAACCGGATCGCTAGTCGCCGCGACAGAGACTGACCGAATTCGGTAGACGAGACCGCGTTGTGTTTGACCGAGCTGATGCAACATTGCGAGTGCATAAAGACTAATAAATAGCACGGAAAGCGCGTGATTTGCGATATAAATTACGACATTACCCCACAAATTGCGAAAAATAGATAAGTACCCGATTGCGAAAATTGAAACAAGACAAAAAATACCCCGCCAGCGGCAATGCTACGATAATTTAACGATTAGCGTTTTATGCAGCATTAATTTTCTTAAACCCTAGTCTGTGTATTAAAATGGTCGGCAATAAGATAATTGACGCGGAATACTATTTCCAATACCGTTTGAAGAAGAATAAGAACATCTCTGTTACGTTTATTCCATCCACTAACGACAATGTTGGCTGTTGGCGGCGAATTTTTGCTGCGTTTATTATTCCTTGATAGGATCTCACCTCTGATTGGTCGATTGTCAGGGCCGAGAATATGTTTTTCTCCCTTTCGCATATGATAAACTAAACTTATTTGGTTTTTGGCTCTTTTTAGGCATACGTTCACATTTTGTATCAGGGCTGAGAATATGCTTTTCTTACTCTTGCATATTGAAAAACGTACTTTTTTTGTGGGGCTTCTTTTCAGGCACCCGCTGATCCGTGAACCCTCAACATCTTACCCTTCTCACCAATCAGAAAATATCGCGCTTTCCGTGCTATTTATTAGTCTATATGCTCTGACATTGCATTATACAACCAGTCCGCCTGACCGCATCGGCATAGCTTAACTACTATAGGTCTGTTCGCGTACTACGATTAATTGCAATTAATTGCAATGAAGCCGTTTTTGTACTCCGTTTTACCGCTTAGGATGACTTTGTAATCACTATTGTTCTCCCAAAAACCGACAACTGACACTTTTGTTTGTTAATTTTCAGGAAATCCAATGAGACCGTTTTCGTACTTTTTCATGAATTTCCCCCTCCACAAGATTCAGGAAAATTCAGTGACCGAAAGTACGTGAACAGACCTTATATATAGCTTGGAAAGTACGTGAATTGCGATACAATTTGCGATATTTCCCCACTGATTGCTAGAAGTAGATACCAATATCCAAGTCCAAGTTGAAAAAGACAGAAAGTACTCCGCCAAGATAAGACACGCCCCTTTTATATGATCAGATACGTTTGTCATTTCCACTAGGCAATATACATGTGCTTTGCCAAAGAGACTATTTTAACGAATGGCAATTTATGCAATATTGATTTTCTGAAAACCTATTCTGTGTATAAAAATGGTAAGTGATAAGATAGTTAACGCGAAATACTACTTTCGATACCATTTGGCGAGTAAAAGGAATATCTCCGACACTTTTATGCAATCCAAAACAGAGAATTTCGTTTGTTGCCAGCGAATGTTCGCTGCGCTTACTGTTCCTTGATGGGATTATACGCAGGCCAACACACTCTCACCTATCAGCTAACACGGATGTATACATTCTCACCTGTCGTTTGATTGTATTCTTTTTTTCACTTTTGCATATGATCAGTGAGGTATTATAGTAGAAATGGAGTGGACATGCCCATAAGATTTACATTGAAGGGGATGGTAGTAATTTTTTGGCTGCTTATTGTCAAATCGGGCCAAATCCAAGTAGTTCCCCTCCAATTTGACAATTAGATCATAATGGCGGAAAGGCTACTTTAACATGCTTTGTGCGCGAGAGGATTGAAGGGGCTAATGGTGGAAAGTTATACCATCCGTGGCAACGGGCTGCATATGATAAAGTGAACTTATTTTGGCTATGGCTCTTCTTAGGTGCCAGCTGATGGTAAATCCTTTACTCTCTGCTAATCTCTGCCATTAGGCAAATATCACACAATACCGTTCTTTCCATGCTATTTATTAGTTCTTATGCTATGGCAGCGGTCAGATATCGCTTTCCGCAGCAACAGACCGCTTTCTATGTGGCGGAGCTTTTAAGGCTGGTACTGAAGAAGTCGTAAAGCAAAATTTTGACATGTCTGGTTATTCATCATTAAGTTTGTTCCCTCGCTTTCAGTTACTGAATTTTACTGACTATTCCTGAATCATGTGGTGGGGAAATTCATAAAAAGTATGGGAACGCTCTCATTGCGTTTCCTGAAAATTGACAACTTAAAGTGTCAGTTTTCGCTTTTTGGGAGAACAATAGGTCCAACTAGTGATGAGTCTGCGTCCGTACATGTGCATATGCGCCGAGGTAAACCACGCAAAGCATATGTTCCACCCAAACATAACTTTCCGAACAGCCAGAAAAGTGGCATGCTCATTAAGCAACCTTTTGCTCAATTTTTGTTATGAGCTGTCCGTACGTAAAGTAGTGATGAGATACGACTTGACATACGTTCGCTTATACGCTGTTTGGGCACTTATGTTCACTCCCGTTTACGTAAGTCAAAAAGTGCCATTTTTGCTCTAAAATCAGTCGGTTTTAACAGACGATTACGTTCGCAGACTCATCTTTGGTTAGGGCTAATAGTGATTATAAAGTCATCCTAAGCGGTGATAAATTATCGCCACAAAAATATTCGATCATCATAACAACATTAAGGCTGGTACTGAGTTCGAGTTCACGTGAAATTTTGACATTTCCCCATTATCTGACCATTCTTTCGAGCGAAAATTTTGACAACAGAGAAAAGCAGAGACACTGCTCATTCTTGACGGATAAAATGTCAAGAATTTAAATTTTCGATCGATTTTCTTATTGGAAAGTAATTTGCACTGCTCAATTTTCAAATTGAAACACTAAATGTCACTTTTTCGCTCGAAAGAATGAACTGCACAAACTAAATTGGCGTGAAATGATTGACAACATGTTTCAGTGCCATCTATGTTTTCAAAGCGAAAGCAACTTCAAAGCAACTTTTCATGCTAAGAACACAGTACCAAACTTGCTTATTTTCAAGCTAAATTTTCGCCGAAACCAATTTCACGTGAAATTTTGTATGAAAATTTCACGTGAAATGGAACTCAGTACTATGCTTTAAGGCTGGTACTGAGTTCGAGTTCACGTGAAATTTTGACATTTCCCCATTATCAGACCATTCTTTCGAGCGAAAATTTTGACAACAGAGAAAAGCAGAGACACCGCTCATTCTTGACGGATAAAATGTCAAGAATTTCAATTTTCGATCGATTTTCTTATTGGAAAGTCATTTGCACAGCTCAATTTTCAAATTCAAACACCAAATGTCACTTTTTCGCTCGAAAAAATGAACTGCACAAACTAAATTGGCGTGAAATGATTGACAACATGTTTTAGTGCCATCTATGTTTTCGAAGCGAAAGCAACTTCAAAGCAACTTTTCATGCTAAGAACACAGTACCAAACTTGCTTATTTTCAAGCTAAATTTTCGCCGAAACAGATTTCACGTGAAATTTTGTATGAAAATTTCACGTGAAATCGAACTCAGTACTATGCTTTAGGCAAAAAATATGTTGCTAGCCGCGCCCATTTGAAAATATTTGAGAACAATAGTGATTTTAAAGTCCTCCTAAGCGGTGATAAATTGTCGCCACGAAAATATTCGACCTTCATAGCAAAATTACGCAAAAAATATGTTGCTTGCCGCGCACATTTGAAAATATTTACTGGCGCCACACCGTTTGACACTTTGCAGTATTTGTCAGTAGCTCAGACCCTACTGAAATTTCATCCTACTTACTGAAAGAGAGGAAATTTTCAGTTTTCAGTAAAACAGAGTACATTACAATTAATCACGATTGATCGCAATTAATCGAAGTACGGGAACATACCAATTAGGTATGTTCCCGTACTTTCAGTCACTGCATTTTCCCGAATTATGTGGGGGAAATACATAGTGGGGGAAATTCATCAAAGTACGGGAACGCTCTCATTGCATTTCCTGAAAATTGACAGCTAAAAGTGTCAGTTTTCGGTTTTTGGAAGAATTATAAAGTCATCATAAGCGGTGATAAATTATCGCCACAAAAATATTCGACCTTCATAGCAACATTACGCAAAAAATATGATGCTCGCCACGCACATTTGAAAATATTTTCGCGCGCCACACTGTTTGACACTGCCCGTGTTCCATTAGGTATGTTCGCGTACTTCAGCAAACTGCAGCAGTAACAGAATTTGGCAGCTGACTTCTTTGTGCTGCAAAATTTGGCTTGCAGCAAGAGTACAAAAACGACTTTCTGCGAATCTATTTTAATACATTATAATAGATTCAGGTACGCGAACAGACCTATTATTACTATAGGTCTGTTTGCGTACCTGAATCTATTGTAAAGCATAGTACTGAGTTCGATTTCACGTGAAATTTTCATACAAAATTTCACGTGAAATTGGTTTCGGCGAAAATTTAGCTTGAAAATAAGCAAGTTCGGTACTGTGTTCTTAGCATGAAAAGTTGCTTCGAAGTTGCTTTCGCTTCGAAAATATAGATGGCACTGAAACATGTCTCCGATCATTTCACGCCAATTTAGTTTGTGCAGCTCATTCTTTCGAGCGAAAAAGTGACATTTGGTGTTTCAATTTGAAAATGGAGCAGTGCAAATGTCTTTCCAATAGAAAATCGATCGAAAAGTGAAATTCTTGACATTTTATCCGTCAGAAATGAGCATTGTCTCTGCTTTTCTCCATTGCCAAAATTTTCGCTCGAAAGAATGACCAGATAATGGAGACATGTCAAAATTTCACGTGAACTCGAACTCAGTACCAGCCTTAATGTATTAAAATAGATTCGCAGAAAGGCGTTTTTGTACTCTTGCTGCAAGCCAAATTTTGCAACAAAAAGAAGCCAGCTGCCAAATTCTGTTACTGCTGCAGTTTGCTGAAGTACGCGAACAGACCTTATTTAGTACTCGCAGGTACTTCTGGCTACTTCCAACTACTCGCGCTCTCGTTCCCGAGTAGTTCATAAGTAGTTACGCCTTTTTTGCCGTATGGTGGCTATTTAATTGTCAATAGGCGGCTTCGATTTTTTCATGTTTATGTTGAATGTTTTCGTAGCTAGGAAATTAGAAATATCCCTCATAATGTGTAGAAAGTTAACAGAGGTAATTTAGTTATGGATTGTGAAACTGGGCATATCAACCACAGTTCTGGTGGTTAGGAAGACAAACATACAAATTGAAGAAAAAACTAAAACGCAACGATCGCTTGTCGACCAGTCGTTTTAAGCGATAAGAACAGGGTGATCTATGAACAGGAAGTTTTCCTAATCCGTTAAAGCTGGTACTGAGCTAATCGTGAAGCTAAATTTTGACATGTCTCCATTATCTGGTCATTCTTTCGAGGGAAAATTTTGGCAATGGAGAAAAGCAGAGGCACTGCTCATTTCTGACGGATAAAATGTCAAGAATTTCACTTTTCGATCGATTTTCTTATTGGAAAGACATTTGCACTGCTCGATTTTCAAATTGAAACACCAAATGTCACTTTTCAGCTCGAAAGAATGAACTGCACAAATTAAATTGGCGTGAAATGATTGGAGACATGAGTCAATGCCATCTATATTTTCGAAGCGAAAGCAACTTCGAAGCAACTTTTCATGCTAAGAACAGAGTACAACTCTTGTTTAAGGCTGGTACTGAGTTCGAGTTCACGTGAAATTTTGACATGTCTCCATTATCTGGTCATTCTTTCGAGCGAAAATTTTGGCAATGGAGAAAAGCAGAGACAATGCTCATTTCTGACAGATAAAATGTCAAGAATTTCACTTTTCGATCGATTTTCTTATTTGAAAGACATTTGCACTGCTTCATTTTCAAATTGAAACGCCAAATGTCACTTTTTCGCTCGAAAGAATGAACTGCACAAACTAAATTGGCGTGAAATGATTGGAGACATGTTTCAGTGCCATCTACGTTTTCAACGCGAAAGCAACTTCAAAGCAAATTTTCATGCTAAGAACACAGTACCAAACTTGCTTATTTTCAAGCTAAATTTTCGCCGAAACAGATTTCACGTGAAATTTTGTATGAAAATTTCACGTGATATCGAACTCAGTACTATGCTTTATGTTCAAGCTAAATTTTCGCCGAAACAAATTTCACGTGAAATAGAACACAGTACTATGCTTTATATCAAAAATTTGGCGCCTTTTCGATACTCAAAAGTTTTGCTGACAAGTAAAAGCTTTTTGTCCATGAAAAATACATATTGGCCGCAACGACCTAGAAGATATTTGGACAGGCGGTGAGAAATCAATCTTGGGACCGAGAACGGGTTTTTCTACCAACTCATCTAAAGCCGCACGAACACATAGGAAAAAGTTCAAAGGTGTAAGCAATATGCAAAAAGTGAAATATGTAAAGGCTGGTACTGAGCTAATCGTGAAGCTGAATTTACACATGTCTCCATTATCTGGTCATTCTTTCGAGCAAAAATTTTGGCAATGGAGAAAAGCAGAGACACTTCTCATTCTTGACGGATTAAATGTCAAGAATTTTACTTTTCGATCGATTTTCTTATTGGAAAGACATTCGCACTATTCAATTTTCAAATTGAAACTCCAAATGTCACTTTTTAGCTCGAAAAAATGAACTGCACAAACTTAATTGGCATGAAATGATTGGAGTGTGGCAGCGCAGAATAAATAGCGCGTAGTGGCAGCACCGTTTTGTTGACAATAATAACCAAAATCGAGAGATCTGCCACCTATGAATAATAATTAGAATTAAGTTAGCTAGCGACCTTTTTGTATTAGAAGAATAAGAAGAAGAGGAATAAAGATAATTGTGTGTTGTAAATCCGTATCGAATAAACGTGTTTTTAGTTCAAGAAAAAAGTTTCTACAATTGGTGACCCCTACTGTTGGACCAAAACGCCGCTCATCGTGCAGCAAAATACACCACAAGGTGTTCTGCTTATTTCGAAACATCCCACACCACAACTGGTGACATCATCTTAAAACTCTTTCGCACGAATCGCTACAAACCGAGGGCTGCAACATGGCGCCGCCAAGAACTCCGTCAGGGAGATCGGCAGAAAACATTTTGCTATCTCCGTTGGAGAGAGGCAAAAGCAAGACGAAGATGATCAGGCACATATTCGACCTAACCAATCAGGTCTACAGACAAGCACAAACCAACACCCAAAACCAATGGTCGCGGCGGTGCAAGGCGTAAAACTTCCGCCATTTTGGCGTCACGACCCGGCCATATGGTTTGCGCAGGCTGACGCGCAATTCTACTTAAACAACGTTCAGTCGGACAATTCGAAATATTTTACGTTGTTAGCAACTCTGGATTTCGAAACGCTGAACGGAGTTTCAGATCTAATTAGAAATCCGCCAACTTCAGATAAGTATATTTCGCTAAAAACGCAACTAATAGCACGTTTCACGGATTCGAAGGAACGCCAATTGCATAAATTACTGTCGGAGCTAGAACTTGAAGGGAGAAAACCGTCTCAGCTATTACGGGAAATGATAAGTGTGGCCCCGCCAGGCTTGACAGACGATGTAATCAGAACGCTCTGGATGAAAAGAATGCCAACGAACGTTCGGTGTATTTTGTCAGCGAGCGAGGAGATTTCGATAACAAAGTTGGCCGACATAGCTGATCGAATATTGGAAAACGTCACCATGCCGCATGTGATGCAAACAACGGACGCTCTGAGTGTAAATAGCGTAGGAGACAAGCAATACTCTTCAGATTTTTCTACTCGATTAACAGCAGTGGAAAACAACGTACGCGATTTAGTTAAGTCTGTGAAACGCCTGGAGGTTCGAGGACGTAATCGATCACGTAGCAGGGATCCAAGAGAAAAAAGTCTTTGTTTTTTCCATGCGAAATTTGGAGAAAAAGCACGAAAATTCTACGGGCCATGCAACTTCAATCAAAATAGCAACCAGGGAAACGCGTAAAGCTGCCACATATCGAGACGGTATGTGACAGCAAGCAAATCCGAGAACACCGTCTCCACGTCACGGATAGAAACACAAAAATTCCTTTTTTAATAGACACGGGATCAGTAGTATCAGTAATCCCACGATTTTTGGTTAAAAAATCGACTATTCCCGATAAATTTATATTGTATGCTGCCAACAATTCCAGTATAACCACTTATGGGGAAAAACAATTAAATATAGACTTCGGATTAAGCCGCAGTTATAGATGGCCCTTCATAATTGCAAACGTCAAAACACCAATAATTGGTGCGGATTTTTTGGTGCACTACAATTTGTCAATAGACCTGCGAAATCGACGAATCTTTGAAAGAAAGAAGATGTTAACGAGCCCAGGAAAATTACTGCTTCCGGAGCATGTCAACATTTCAACAATTAATAAGCTATCAATATATAGTGATATCTTACAAAAATTTATCAATGTAACGAAAAGACAACGTCGCTCCAGCAGTAAACATTACACTACACACCGCATAATCACGACAGGTCTTCCAGTAGTCGAACGACCACGACGCTTAACAGGACAAAAGCTGGAGGATGCAAAAAGTGAATTCCAAACGATGTTGGACGACGGAATATGCCGACCGCCAAACAGTCAGTGGGCAAATCCGCTACACCTGGTAAAAAAGAAAACGGGAGGATGGAGAGCATGCGGCGATTCTAGAAAACTAAACGCCCAAACCATTCCCGACAGGTATCCGATTGCGCACGTGCAATGTTTCACGTATTTACTGCATAATAAAATGGTTTTCACAACATTGGATTTAGTACGGGCGTACTACCAGATCCCAATGGAGCCCGAGGACATACCCAAGACAGCCGGTACAACACCGTTTGGAATGTTTGAATTCTTGGTGATGCCATTCGGGTTAAGAAATGCAGCGCAGAGTTTCCAGCGTTTCATGGACGGTGTTCTGAGAGGACTCGACTTTGTTTATTGTTATATTGACGATATATTAATAGCATCAGAAAATCAGCAACAGCATCAAGAGCATTTAAATGCTGTTCTATCCCGGCTTGACCAATATGGATTAAGTATAAATGTTAATAAATGTTGTTTCGGTCAGACCGAAGTGTAGTTTTTAGGCTACAATATCAGCGAAAAGGGTTGTAAGCCACCAGCAGAGCGAATGCACGTTATCTCGGCATATCCAAAACCTAAAACTATTCAAGATCTACGTAGATTTCTTGGATCTATTAATTACTACAGAAAATGTATCCACAAAGCAGCAGAAATACAAGCACCACTGCATGCTATTTTACGGGATTCCAAGAAAAATGATAAGCGAGAAATCCTATGGACGCAAGAGTTGGACGATGCCTTTTTAAAATGCAAATCTGCATTGGCACAAGCCACAGAATTGGTACATTTAGACCCTGAAGCACCAATTGCACTCACAACTGACGCATCCAACACGGCAATAGGGGCAGTATTGGAACAAAAAAGTGGAGAAAACTGGAAGCCACTTGGATTTTTTTCCAAAAAATTAAATTCTGCCCAGAAAAACTACAGTACGTACGACCGCGAATTACTCGCCGTATATGAAGCATGCAAATACTTTCGTCATGTGCTAGAAGGTCGTCCTTTCATTATAAAAACAGACCACAAGCCATTAATATACGCTTTTTCCCAAAAACTTGATAAAGTTTCTCCGCGACAGCTACGGCATTTAGATTTTATATCCCAAATGTCCACAGAGATCATTCACGTGGCAGGAAACGAGAACATCGTAGCGGAGGCATTGTCGAGAATCAACGCAATCAGTATGCCAACAACTATCAACATAGCAGATTTAAAGAGAGAACAGGAAAACGACCCGGAACTGCGACAGTTATTACAAGGAAATTCTTCTTTAAAATTAGAAAAAATTCTTATCGATTCCGAAGTAATATACTGCGATACATCAACGGGAAAGGCGCGACCATATATTCCGAAATCATTACGCCAAAAAGCATTCGACTTAGTACACGGACCTTCGCATCCCAGCGGACGAGGAACAATTACGCAATTAAGAGCGAAATACATCTGGCCGAATTGTAAAAAAGATGTTTTACAATGGGCGAGAAATTGTTTACCATGTCAGCGAGCAAAAATTCAACGCCACCATAAAAATACTCCCGTACATATAGATATTCCAGACAAATGATTCGAACAGATTCATATAGACATAATCGTTTTACCGACAGAGCAAGGGTATCGCTACTGCTTAACGATGATAGACCAATTCACGCGATGGCCTGAAGCCGTGCCATTGAAGGATATGACAGCAGACACAGTGGCCACCGCTTTATATGCAAATTGGATGGCACGTTTTGGTTCTCCAAAAATAATATCAACAGACCAAGGCTCCCAATTCGAAACGGCATTATTTCAATCGTTGCTAAAACTAGTAGGAGCAAAACGAATTAGAACATCACCATATCATCCGGCGGCCAACGGGATAATAGAGCGGTGGCACAGGTCATTAAAAGCAGCATTAATGTGTCATCGACCCCAATCTTGGATCGAGGCGTTACCAACAGCAATGCTAGGTCTGCGAACAGCTTTTAAAGCAGACATTAAAGCATCCGCAGCAGAAATGCTCTACGGAACTACACTAAGAGTTCCAGGCGAATTTTTGTAAACAATGAGACGCCGGCCGATCCAGCAACGTTCCTGACTAAAATTCGCGAACATATCAGAAATATTCGCCCAGCACCCACAGCACATCATATCAACAAAACCATGTTCCACTTTAAGGATCTACACTCATGTAGCCACGTATTCTTGCGAACAGACGCTGTTAAAAGACCATTGGAACCTCCGTTCACCGGCCCGCATCAAGTGATGGAGCGAATCAACGACAGACTTTATAAAGTCAGAGTAGCAGGAGAGGATGTAAACGTTTCAACCGAGCGACTAAAGCCAGCCTATTTTGAACGGGATAGCCCAATGCTTAATGGTCCACAGTGGGAACGAGCAATTGAGGAACAGCGTTTCTGGCAAAGGGAACCTCTAAAGACGTATTCAAAAAAGAGAGTTTCATTCCAAACAAGTTGAAGACAAAACGAGCGTTATCATTGGAGGGGGAGTAGCTGTGGCAGCACAGAATAAATAGCGCGTAGTGGCAGCACCGTTTTGTTGACAATAATAACCAAAATCGAGAGATCTGCCACCTATGAATAGTAATTAGAATTAAGTTAGCTAGCGACCTTTTTGTATTAGAAGAATAAGAAGAAGAATAAAGATAATTGTGTGTTGTAAATCCGTATCGAGTAAACGTGTTTTTAGTTCAAGTAGAAAGTTTCTACAGGAGACATATGTTAGTGCCATCTACATTTTCAAAGCGAAAGTAACTTCAAAGCAACTTTTCATGCTAAGAACAGAGTACAACTCTTGCTTATTTTCAAGCTAAATTTTCGCCGAAACAGATTTCACGTGAAATTTCGTATGAAAATTTCACGTGAAATCGAACTCAGTACTATGCTTTAGTCATAAACATGTATGCAAGTTTTGTAGCCAACAATATGGCCTATAAAAATATAAAATTAAAATGGCCTTTTTATGAGATTTTCTGAGCAAAACGACACTGAACACAGAATTTTCGGGGTAGAAGTGCCAAAACTTTGTGTTTTGAAGTAAATATCTCAACGTCTGTAACAGTTACAATTTAGAACGTTACATCAAACTATAGGTAATTTGATTCCATAAAAAACAAGCCACAAAACTTTGCGTTAGGATTATTAGTTTTCAAGATATAAAGATTTAAGTGAGTCAAGGTACAGGTCCGAAAAACTTTTCTTGACCACCCGCAGATTGTGAAAACCGGACCACCCTGTAAAACGATTTTTTGCTCAAAATATATCAAGGAATGCGTCCTTACAAAAGTGTAAGGACGCATTGTATATATATATATATATATATATATATATATATATATATATATATATATATATATATATATATATATATATATATATATATAAATATACATATACATATGTATATATATATATATATATATATATATATATATATATATATATATATGTATATATATTTATATCTATATATATATATATATATATATATATATATATGTATATACAGGTATATATATATATATATATATATATATATATATATATATATATATATATATATATATATATATATATATATATATATATATATATATATATATATATATATATTGTCACCGTTATCCTCTGACACGCTCTAATAACCCTTCTTCCCAGTCGGGAAAGCAAGGGCGGCAATTCTCGGGCGGCTTTTGCTCGCGAGATAAAGGTCGCGGGTGGGCGCCACTTGCTTCGAACCGAGAAGTTGCCTCACAGCCGTCACCCCGAAGCGAGAAGGGTTATTAGAGCATGTCAAAGGATAACGGTGACAAATTGGCGCCCAACGTGGGGTCTATAACGTTAATAGCGATGTAAAGGTACTCGTGGAAAAAAAACTTTTCTTTTCTTTATCCTGATCGGGTGGAAACTAGTATACTGTAGAAAACGGTTTTTCGGGTTAGATATCGTGCGAATTGAATTCATCTTATATTTTGAAATAATCATTATTTTATACTAAATCTGTTTGGCTTATGAATTATTACTTTAAGATGATGAATAACTATTATATAGATGTACTTTAATGCTTGAATTCTGAAGATACGGTGTGGTGAAATGAATGAGAAGTGCGTTTTCAGGTCGGTTAAGGATATAAAATTGGATTATGGTGTGTGAATGCATGTAAGTGTGCTTGATAGGGATTTCAGGTGGGGTCGCTGGGAAATCGTGAAGTGTAATGGACATAACCGTAGGTCGCGGAACGAGGGTTCATTGTGGCGTTATAGGTAGCAGCCTAAAGCAGCGGGTTTTACCGCGATTGAGAAGAAGGTGGATTATTGTTTGGTTAAAGAAAAGGAGATAGCTTTGTCTCGTGCAATAAAATATTCTTCGGCATAATACCTAGAGATAATTCAACATTTAGGAGTAAAGGAATGATAGAGTGGTATTTTGGAACTATTGCAATAGCAGGAAGGGAGAAAAATCAGAACCTACGCATATAAGAAGTGTGGAAGCGTGAAGCTGTGCAATTGGGTTAGATAAAAGTTTCAGGCAAAACTACATAGTAGCTGCAGCGTATAGCGGCATTAACGGTTCGGTTCGATATCGGAACAAGTAAAACTTTGAAATCTCTTTGGCGACAGTAGCCGAATGATAAGGCGTTACGAAGTGAAGGTTATACTTATCTAAGTTTTTCTTTTAAATAAAAACCCTATTTTTGATTTTTGCTTAATAATGGACTATACAGTGTAGACGGGTGTAATTCGGGGTGGAATTGAGTGACTGTAGTGTAATCACTTCCAGATCTGCCGAATTCGCTCAATTCAGACTTAACCAAGTCATGAGGAGGGTGGATCGGTGGATGACCGAACACGGCCTCCAGCTGGCAATCTCTAAAAACAGAGATTGTTATGCTGACGAAGCCGAGGATACCAACTGTCATATCCATGACAGTTGGCTCCGTCGAGGTCCAGACCAGCAATTCGGTCAGGTATCTGGGAGTGACCCTAGACACCAAGCTGACGTATTGGGATCATATCCGCAGGGCATGTGACAGGGCTCTAGTAGTCGTCACTTCGCTGAGTAGGCTAATGGCCAACGTCGGTGGACCCAGTGAGACGCGACGGAGGCTGCTGATGGTAACGACTGATTCCATCTTGCTATATGGAGCCGAAATCTGGGGAGATGCGCTCCGAACTGAAAAGTTCCGGAAGCGCATTGCCAGTGTCCAGCGCAGGGGTGCCCTGCGTATCGCCTGTAGCTACCGCACAGTCTCAAAAGAGGCTGTGATGGTGGTATCGGGAGTGATCCCGATCGACCTACTAGCGCGAGAACGCAAAGAAGGGTACCTCTATCGCTCAGAGCTGGGTAGAACTGAGGCTCTGACGCACGCGCGTACGCTTACTCTCCAACTCTGGCAACAACGTTGGAGTTTAAGTGCTAAAGGACGCTGGACGGCTAAGCTAATTGGTCTCATTGAGCCTTGGCTTAACCGGAGCCACGGAGAGGTAAACTTTTACCTTTGTCAATTCTTGACAGGGCACGGTTACTTCAGGAAATACCTGAATAGAATGAGTAAGGTGGTCACACCGTACTGCCGGTACTGTGTGACTGAGCTCGATGATGCTCAGCACACATTCTTTATGTGCAGTCGCTTCGTAAGTTTGAGGCGCACCATTGAGTCCACGATTGGCCTGGCAACGCCTGAGACGATCGTGGAAGCAATGATGCGAAACGAGGAGAACTGGCGCGCAGTCTCAACATATGTTGAAAAAGTGCTGCGCATAAAGCGGGAGGAGGGTTGCCTTACCGACCCATGAACTGTGGTAGTTTCTGAAGTCCGTGGTTACCGATGGGTGAGTCAGCACGACCGGGTCGAAGCAGTGCTTAGGCGGGTCCCGACTCGGAACTTCGTGGGCTTGTAGATGGTCCTTTTTTTTAGTGAGTCAAACCTCACATACCCCGAGGTGATAGGTCACCCGGGGATCTGGTAAGCAGATTTTTTTTTTGTCTTCTACACTAGGGAAAAAAAGTGTATAAGGGTCTCTCGGGATTAAATTGAATTTTGAGTGCGTGGAAGTGTGTGTTTGAGTTCTTAGGTTAAAAGACAAAATTTTCGGAAGAACTGTGTTTCCTTTGAAGAACTTTTATTCAGGGAGAGCCGTTTTGTTTCGTACAGTTTCGGCGCTGGCCGTGTTGATCATCTTCATTGAGTTAAGCCGGTGCATTTAGTTTAATACTGTTGAGTAGTGATTTGAGTAGAGCTCGTCTTAAACGCATCTTGTTGGGTATTGAAACATTTTCTATCGTGAATCACTATGAAGATGTTGATGGACCGCTTGAGCAAAGATGAGCTCATCTATGAACTCGCAATCCGTGGTTTTGCGACAGATACAGTGGACAACATGCGTAAATCCCTAAGGGCTACTCTGAAGGCGGAGTCAGCCCTGGATACGTCCTATGTGGAAGCAGCGTATCCATTTGATTTCGAAACCGATTTTGCTGAATTAACAGCGAAAGCGTCGGAAATTGAAGAGCTGATTTCGAAAGTGACAGGTGATAAAACTTCGTCGGATTTTCGTAAAGCTAAGGTAAAAATTGAATTTATATTCCGTCGACTGAGCAATATGCAAGCAGTCACCCCAGAGCAGTTGGATTCTGCGAAGAAGATTAGGAATCGGATAATCATTGCAATGGGGACCCTAGTGGATAAGACCGAGGGAAGCAGCGAAGGGAAAGTGGAGCTCGATGACGATCCCCAGGCCATGGTTGCTCCGCAAGAGGTGCGGGTGCCCAGTCTGGCCGAAGTGGCAAAATGGGGGCTGAGGTTCAGTGGGGATGCGTCGGGGTCAGTAAACGCTTTCTTTGAGCGGGTGGAAGAACTGCGACAAGCAAGGGGTCTTACGAAATCGCAACTATTCCGGGTAGCTGTGGACATTTTCGACTCGCGAGCGCTGACATGGTTCAGAGCCAATCGCGGGTTAGTCGCGTGCTGGGACGACCTCGTCGAAGAACTTAAGGCGGAATTCTTACCGACGGACTATGAGGACCGTCTTTAGGGCGAAATTCGAAGACGCACCCAAGGCGAAAATGAATCTGTCGGTGTGTATGTGGCTGTGATGGAGCGCCTCTTCTCTCGCCTCAAACAAAGCTGCTCGGAGGAGGAGAAACTAAGTATTCTTCGTAGGAACATCTCCCCTTTTTACCAGCAGCAACTGAGTTTGACGACAGTATCGACGATAGCCGAACTGGTTCAAATGAGACGTACGCTGGATGCCACGAAGGCGTCGGTAGTAACTTTCGTGCCACCCAATCCGCGGTCTAGACGATGTTTGGAACCCGATTTGGCGTATGTTGGTACCGAATCACCAGATCATGTAGCCGTGTTGTCCGGACGGAGCCGTGTGCAGTGCTGGAATTGCCGAAAGGAAGGTCACGTGTCGAGGGAATGCGCTGAACCTCGGCGTTGTTTCGGTTGTGGACGACAAGGGGTATTGCGAGCGACTTTCCCATCGTGTCGGGTCAGGGCGACGGAGCCGAGGACATGAACGCAGCCTGAGCGGCAAGTTCCGGGAAACGACCGTCGTGCTCGCTAGGTGGCGAATCGAGCACGAGTGAGAGGCCGCAAAGACAATTTCGTCAACCAAACGTAGACTACGCACTAATTCGAAATGGTCATGACAGTCGTCCGCACTTACGGGTAGAGATCGAGCACGTCTTCATGGAGGGATTGTTGGATTCGGGTGCGAGTCGCACAATTGTGGGTGGCAAATGCTGGTCTCAGTTGAGGGAAAAGGGCTTGGTCCTGAGTCGAACCGGGGTGGAAGAGGTACGTCTGGCGAACGGGGTGACTTGTGCAGTTGATGGGGTGGCAAAACTGAAATTCGCTTTGAATGGCAGAGAGCACCTGTTGGAAACGCTGATAATATCGGCGATTCCTCATGAAGTTGTTCTCGGTCAAGCAGCTTTTAGGCATGGTATCCTGGTACCGAAAATTTATTCCAGATCACGCTACAATGGTGGCACCACTAAGTGACCTTTTGAAAAAAGGGCGGAAGTTCGAGTGCTCAGACGCGTGTGAGCGAGCGTTCGCTTTGTGTAAAATGAAATTAACCACAGCGCCGATATTAGCTTGTCCGGATTTTAGCCTTCCGTTTAAGATCCAAACTGATGCTTCGGATGTGGGGATTGGGGCTGTTCTGAGCCAAGCGCACCCGACGGGTGAGACAGTAGTATGTTATCTCAGCCGTGCGTCATCGAAGCATGAATGGAAGTACTCGACAACCGAAAAAGAGTGCCTAGGAGTGTTATGGGCAATTGAGAAATTACGGCCGTACGTTGAGGGTACACATTTTGTTGTTATTACTGACCACCATTCGCTGGTATGGTTGAATAACCTGAAAGATCCTACGGGCAGGCTGGCCAGGTGGGTGGTAAGACTACAACAAATTGATTTTGAAGTAGTGCATCGTAAAGGGAAGGAGCATCTAGTGCCAGACGCTCTCTCACGAGCTATCGACAAGGTGTATAGCCTGTCTTTCTCAACGAGACCGGAGCAGTGGTACGAGAAGATGGTGGAGGTCGTGCAAAAGAATCCAGAGAAGTACGCAAATTGGAGAGTTGTGGATAGCGTCCTGTGGAAGCAGGCAACAGGCACTAGTTAAGGTGGGAGAGGCCAGACAATCTGGAAGAGAGTCGTGCCGAAAACGGAGAGGGGGGCTATCCTCAAAAGGTGCCATGGCGACCCTACAGCAGGTCACATGGGAGTTGATCGGACGTTATCACGCGTTACTCAAACCTACTATTAGCCGCGAATGAGATCTGATATTCGCCAGTATGTAAGAAATGCAAGGTGTGTCAGGCATGTAAGATAGAGAGGAAAGCACCGATTGGGTTGATGTCTACTAGGGCGGGCGAGGCCAAAGAGCCCTGGGAGATGATCTGCGTAGATCTCGTGGGACCACTGCCTAGGTCAAAGCGGCGGCATGCTTTTATTTTGACGATCGTGGACTATGTCACGAAGTTCTCTGTTCTGCTACCAGTGAGAACAGCGACGGCCTCAAGTGTCTTCCGGCTACTGGAAGAGAATGTCTTCTTAGTCTATGGAGTCCCTAGAGTGGCAGTGTGCGATAATGGGGTACAGTTCTTTGGCAAGCAATTCAAAGGGTCAGTAGAGGCATATGGGGTACAAATTCGGTACACTGCGCTATACCATCTCCAAGCCAATCCGACTGAAAGGCGCAATCAAGATGTTAAGTGCATGTTACGATGCTATGCATCAGATAATCAACGTTCGTGGGACGACTACCTAGCGAAGATTGCGTGCGCTTTGCGGACGTACCAACATGAGGTCACCGGTTTCTTTCCATATTTTTTAAATTTTGGCCGGGAAATGGTCACTTTTCGGGAAGAAACAGAGGCCCCCGGGAGCGGGGATAGGGATTTTCACCTCTACGAAACGCGAAAGCTCTGGAAGAAGTTCCTAAGGATCCTACACTTTAGTTTTAATGTTAAATAAGACTAGGTTGAATAAGACTAAGAATTTAATGACAAATTAACTAAAACGAACATTGCACTAACACGGCGACGCAAACGAACACCAAAAGCACAATAAGACATATAAGTAACACCACAATAATCATGCAACTAACAGCACCATCATCACAAGATCAACGAGACACCAGACTCGAGATACCTGCAAGATAAACGCGCGAATCAAATTGTTGAGTAGAATTCGAGACCGGTGACAGAACATAAACAAACGACAGAGCAGCGCATGGGGCCGAGACGCTCATATCGACGACCCCGGACCTAGGCCAATGTTTGGCCTACATACAACTGATGCCGAGCAGATGTCCAAACGACCGATGGTTGAACTATTGACCTAAGCAGGTCCGAAACTATCGCCAAGATGCTACGAGGATCTATCGCAGTTCAAATGACGACTTAAATACGCGGAGGATAGCAACCGAAAACCCTGACGATTTACTAACCAAAACACTGTCAATTTATCAATTGAAACACCGACAAGCGACACTTGGACGCCGACAAACGCACTGATTGAATCAAATTCGCGGCTGCAGCGAACCATCGTCCGAAGACGATCAGACGGACCACTATGGCAAGGATCGTTTTCTATTTAAGCACTATTATCGGAAAGCAGAAATAAATATTGAAGCTTACCTGACACAGGATCGAAAGCGCCCTGGAATACACCGAAATGTTATTATTACCGAATTGTCAACAATCTGTCACCTGTTGACATTTGAGTTTTCGTTTGAGTTTTTATTGTGCCAAAGTAGGCAGTGAATTGCATGTGGGACGTGAAACTCGGATTGAGTAAAATAGTGAGTCAGGTGTTTGAACTCAACGGGTTTGAAAATCTAGCTGCCGCCAAAAATTTCCCTGAGCACCGGGAAGTGCAAAATGGGTATTTTTTTTGGCGACCGGGTAAGCGAATAGATGTGGAATTAGGCGGCAGTTTCTTTTCATACAATTTGTTTCTTTTCATACAATTGTCTTGGTTCGGCGGTTGGAATACACGGGGAATACAAGGCGGTTGGAATACAAGGCAGAGATTAGAAAATACATATTCAGTCATTCCGGCGGTAAGGATTTTGGGATTGAGCTGAGGAAAATCAAAAATTGCGGCAGATTAAGTCCAACGGCAGGAGTTCCGGCAAATCAAATCATCTCGAGAACGAAGAGCCCCGTCGAGGGATAAACACAGCGTTCGATGAAGCGGCATCTCAGGATAAAGGTCAGAAAATTAATTTTGTAATTAACGATTTGTAGATATAAGTGTCGAATTTCATTATTGTGAATCGCGATTTTATTCTAAAATTTCGGTGCAGATATATAACGACGATCGAGAATTGTAATAGTGAATTAATCTCAACTATTCAGATTGTGTATTTGAATAAGATCTTCTACCATTCATGGTAGAGCGCATTTAGTGAGTAGGGTTTTTCGTGGAATAAAGCGTAGTTTTACACGAGTTGTATGAAACTACATTGTTTTCTTACACAGATTTCAGCAGAAAATAGTTTGTGCCAGATAGTGAGCCCGCCGCCACCTTCTCGCTTCGGGGCGACAGTTGTGAGGCAACTTCTCGGTTCGAAGCGAGTGGCGCCCACCCGCGACTTTTATCTCGCGAGTAAAAGCCGCCCGAGAATTGCCGCCCTTGCATTCCCGACTGGGAAGAAGGGTTATTAGAGCGTGTCAGAGGATAACAGTGACAATATATACATATATATATATATATATATATATATATATATATATATATATATATATACATATATATATATATATATATATATATATATACATATATATATATATATATATATATATATATATATATATATATATATATATATATATATATATATATATATATATACATATATATATATATATATATATATATATATATATATATATATATATATATATATATATATATATGTAGATTTACCGTTTATGCTTAGTAATGTGGCCAGTATTGACAAAAAAATATATATATACCTATATATACATATATATATATATATATATATATATATATATATATATATATATATATATATATATATATATATATATATACATATATATATATATATATATATATATATATATATATATATATACATATATATATATATATATATATATATATATATATATATATATATATATATATATATATATATATATGTAGATTTAACGTTTATGCTTAGTAATGTGGCCAGTATTTACAAAAAAATCCTATTTGCTTAAAACTTATCTTCCACAACTATTTTCAACGTGAAAGCTTTTACTTCAGATGTATCTCAAATAAAAGTATGTGTATCCATCTTTAAAATTTCGTTCCATTTGAAGATGTCCGTAGCATTTAGAAAAATACAAATCATTGAATATCTCGAAAGCGCTAACATATAGATAGAACATTTATGCTTAGTAGGGCAGTATATACCTACTACTTTGCCTAATTTTACTAACGTCAAAGTATTGCTTAGCCTTTATTCTCCCGAAACGCTGTTGTATAACTGGAGTCAGGATAATAATATCGGATTGTAGGTGAACTCAAAACTCGTTACACAATCCCTCGTTATAACCTGCAGGGACCATATGCATTAGAACTTCCATATGCATTAAAAACAAGAATAAAACGATCATATGCATTAGAAAGGTGTTTAAATCTTGAGAAATATATCCTAGAAAATACTTTAAAATTACTTTGCAGGTGTGGAGTACTTTGTTATGTATACAATGAAAATAAACTTAGATTGTATGAAGGTTGAGAAATATCTTTATTTTTGATTAACATATGCCTCCCTCTTCCTTTCTAACCGGGCTTGGGACCGGCTGCGGCGAAATTAGGGCATTGGTAAGAATTCACGTCATGTATTTATTCTTTTAGAGTTTCTCTACGAACATTATATACTGCTTCACTGCATTTTGCCTTTGAGATTTATGTTCCAGTTACGAGCATATGCTTTTTGCTTCATGCTTATCACATTCCCTTAAAGTGGATAGTTTTTTTCAGATGCTGCCTTATAGAGATTTTTTCCGATAGTTTTTCCGCTATAAAGTAGTAACGCGTCTGCAAATATTTCTCTGTCGTGAGCTTAACGAGCAGACTATAATGCATTGTCTCTGTCATGTGGTTTGAATGGTCGTCGAAAAGATTTTTCCCGATACATTCTTGCTGAACATTTACAGTAATAAGATTGAAGGACTTTTTGCTCAAAAGACGACCAGTTCCACAGCGCTCCACTCGCTTTATTTCTTTTTCATTTTTTTGGCATATAAAAACAATGCTTGCTGATGGTATTTTCAACATACCCCTGCTTTTATAATATATTAATATATTGGGTTGACATCACCTTGTATTAATTCAATGCAAGCATTGCAGTTAAGAATTTTATATAACTTAAAAACCACAAAGCCGGCTATATATTCTAGGACATTTTCTGCATATTCGGAGAGCGTGGCTGGATCTGCACCGTAGCCATGCTCATGGATGAACTGTTCATTAAATCTTTCCAAATCTATGGTGGTTGGTTCTATCATTAACGGTAATTCTGCACTTTCGTTTATTGCCTGTATGGTTGATGAAAAGGTAGTATTCAGTATGTTGGTATATGCTCAAGTGGTAAGCAATTTCCCATCCCTCCTTCTCTTATCTGGCATCTCGTTGAAAGTTGTTTATATCGTGATCCAAACATATAATATGTGCAAATTTTGCAAACAAGCTATTAAGCCAACAAATACTACATTTCTTCTGGAATCTTCTGCTCCTGAAGGCAATTTTAATTTTTTTTATATAATTAATAGCCGTGCTGGCTAACTCCGTAACAACGACCACATTCCT